>JBBPBX010051809.1:0-24443 GCA_038048925.1 Garcialebias charrua
TTTCACGGACCACATCCGGCGCTGACCGTTAGCAGTCGTCCGTTTGATTGAAGAGCCCGTAAATAAGTTTTTTCGTTTTTACTGATAGATAATTAGTTATTAGCGGTACTGCATTTTAACAACAACGAAACATCAAACTCTAAATTCTCATCTCATTGTGCTGAGATGAACTCAGGAAAAACAACCGTGACGTCTTTTATACTGAAGTGGGTGGAGCATCACCAGGGGTTGCTAGGTGAGGGGCTGGACTCAGGTTGGGGTGGGTTGTCCTACGGCTTGTGACATCACAAGCCGTAGGATTTGAAAACGAGACATTTACAGTATATCACTGAAAAATAAATATACTTAGAGTAGTGCTGGACGATAAATTCAATAACGATAAATATCGCGATATACTTTTATTCAATAACGATGATATGAAGTTTAAGCATATTTTCGATATTTCGATAGGATTTTACAACGTTTCACTGACGTTTTTCTGTTTCTGTTCGGGTTGGAGCGGCTGCTTCAACAACCCGCCCGGACAGAAAAAGCTGTGACACAAAACGTGCGTGGTGACGTCGTTGTTACGCAGCGCTCACTCCAGCAGCAGGCGTTAGCGGTAGCAGGCTAAAAGCTAAGCTAGTCTCCAAAGCGCGTTAAGTTTTCGCTTCAAAACGAGTCAAACGAGTGCTCATGACCGTCAGAATGTGACTGAACAAAGTTTCACAAGCGAAGAGAAAGAGACGACATCACTGATGAGAGGAAAGACTAATTCGTAGTTCGGTTTTGTTAAACTGCAGGTCTCATCTGCAGCGAGTCCTACTCGGTTTCTTTATTTTGCAAAACGTGACAAAGTCGTTCTAACTAGCGGTGGGAACATCTATTCTAACTTGTTTAATCTGAAGAGTTTCCACTCGATAGAATATGATGAGAGTCAGAAGATGAAGAACAATAAAGTTTGAGCCAACGTTTCCCTGAAACTACGACGTAAACAAACAGCCCCAGCAGCGCTGCATGTTTTTTAAATTCAAAATAAAACAAATTCATCAGAAGAAAAAAAAAACACTGAATGAAAATGTGCAGAAAGACGAAAATAGTGTTTTAATATCTGCCCCTTGTTTAAAAAATACAAAATAACTACAAACAAACAACAACCTTCACTTCACCTGCACCACACCTTCCCAACAACTTTGATTTAATCATATTTTAAAACATATAAATAGTTTTAGAAATGTTTATGGTGATATCAAGTCAACACAATCCTGTTTCCTGATTTACAACTCAGCTCCTTCAAACTAGTCCTAAATGGAGGTTTTACAAACATTTACATTCCCTTCAGGGTTTAATAACTTTAAACAAATGTTAATTGAATATTTGGGGGGTAATTTTTTTTTTCAGTTTTATACATGACTTGTATACTATAATAATAATAATAATAATGAATTCAATTTATAACGCACTTTTCATTAATGAAAATCTCAAAGTGCTACAAGGAGCAACAGAATTAAATGTCAATAAAACAAATAATAAAACAATTAAAATCAATAACAATATCAGCTAAGATCAAAAGTAGAATCATGAGGAGGTAGAGTATGCTTGGTCGAAAAGAAAGGTCTTCAAGTCGCTCTTAAAGTCAACCACAGACTGTGGGGCTCTTAGACAGTCAGGAAGAGAGTTCCACAGGCGGGGGGCAGCCACACTGAAAGCCCGGTCTCCCATGGTCCTTAATTTGGTTCTCGGAATGTGAAGGAGATTGCTGTTCTGTGACCGCAGCGAGCGGGTGGATGAGTATGGAATAAGAATATCCTTCAGATAATCTGGTGAAGTTCCGTGTAAGCATTGATGTGTAATGAGAGCAGTTTTGTACTGAATTCTGTAGGTGACAGGAAGCCAATGAAGGTTATGGAGAATGGGCGTAATATGTTCAAATTTACGAACTCTCAACAAGATCCTTGCTGCACTGTTTTGAATATATTGAAGTTTCTGAAGGTTTTTGCCAGGGATTCCAATAAACAGGGAGTTGCAGTAGTCGAGCCTGGAGGAGACAAAAGCATGGACGAGCTTCTCAGCATCGGAAAAAGTTAGGGATGGGCGAAGTCTGGAGATGTTTCGAAGAGACAAACTGTCTGGGACGTGGCGTTGCCAAGACTAACACATTCCAGCCTATTGGAGAGGAAAGATTTGAACCAGTCCAGGACTGTGTCGCAGAGACCGACCTCCACATGAAGACGGTGGAGGAGGATACTATGGTCCACAGTGTCGAAGGCTGCAGTGAGGTCAAGGAGGACAAGGATGGAGGGAGAGCCAGTGTCAGCAGCCAAGAGGACATCATTGGTAACCCTCAGCAATGCAGTCTCTGTACTGTGAGCTGCCCTGAATCCAGACTGGAACTTCTCATACAGAGAGTGTTGTTGTAGGTGATCCTGCAGCTGAGCAGCAACAGCTTTTTCCAGCACTTTAGACAGAAAAGGGAGGTGTGAAATTGGGCGGTAATTAGAAAAAATGTTGGGATCCAAATTAGATTTTTTCAGAAGAGGCCTAATGATGGCGGTTTTTAGAGGCAGTGGAACATGACCAGATTGTAGAGACTGATTTATTATTTGAGTGATAAGTGGGCCTATTGCAGAATGATTGGTTTTTATGAGAGACGAGGGGAAAGGATCCAGGGCGCAGGATGAAGGCTTCATTTTCTTGATGATGGCCTCCACCTCACTCTGAACAACTTCGTCAAAGCTGTTTAGGGTCCCAGAATGCAGACGGGTGGGTGGCACACTGAGAACGGGGAGGTTGTGGAGCTGAGATCTGATAGTGTCAACTTTGGTTTTAAAAGATGAAAGAAACAGGTCACATTTTTGAGCAGAGTCCTCAAGAGTTTGCTTAATGGGATTAAGCAGACGAGTGATTGTGGAGAAGAGCTGTTTAGAGTTTCCAGGGCAGGTGTTGATGATGTTAGAATAATATTTGGAGCGTGCTTCTTTAAGAGAATAGGCGTATGCTTTCTGATGTTCTTTATATGCCTGCTTATGCACAGACAGACCAGATGATTTTACACGTCTTTCAATAGCACGGCCAGTTGCCTTCATCTTGCGCAGCTCATCAGTGTACCAAGGGGCTGAACGGGAGAAAGACACCAGTCTTGTCTTCAAGGGGGCGTGTAGGTCCAGGAGCTCCCGAAGAGATTGGTTGTAGTAATCCACAGAGTCATCTGCAGAAGAATGATTGACAGCGGTCAGGGTGTGAAGATCGGCAGACAGAACATCAAGGGAAATGTTTTTAAGGTCACGGAACTGGATGGGTCGTTTTGGGTTTGAAGCAGGCGAAGATGAAGGCACTTCCAGGGAGATGACCCTGTGATCTGAGACACCCAGGTCATATACAGATAAGTTATTGATGAGTACAGTGTCTGTAATCACCAAATCCAGAGTATGCCCCCTGCTGTGCGTAGGGGCGTCAACATGTTGAGTGAGATTAAGAGAGTCCAGAAGAGACTTAAAATCTGTTGCCAGAGGTGAAGAAGAATTGTCCACGTGGATATTTAAGTCGCCAAGAAAAATAGTCTTCACAGGGGAGGTGCAGAAAAAAGTGAGGAGGTCATGCATCTCTGAGTTAAATGAAACATGCGGTTTGGGAGGTCTATAAATTAATATAACATTCATCAGGAGTGGGGCTTTGAAGCTGAAAGCCAGACATTCAAAAGAGGAAAAGTCCTGAGAAGACAGATGAGACAGTTTTAAATTACTGCGGTAGATTACAGCCAGACCACCACCGCGGCCAGTGCTGCGGGCTCTCTGCAGATAACTGTATCCAGAGGGACACGCCTCATTCAGAGAACTGAACACATTTGGTTGGTGCCACGTCTCTGTAAGACACATGAGGTCCAAGTTCTTCTCCAGAATGTGATCATGAATTAAACATGACTTGTTGGAAAGAGACTGCACATTGAAAAGTTCTAATTTAATACCAGTTGGAATAGGAGCTTTTTGAACCGGTTTAAGCAGACTGAAATCCACTCCACGTTTTCCTCGCCACTTCGTGCGCAGAGGACTACAAAGGCCTACAGACGCAGCGTTCTGATGACGCCATCGAGGTGCGACACGTCTCTCAGTCCAGACAGCACTAATCGAATCCGAGTTCGCTTGAGAAGAAACGATTTTCCTTCGAGAGCTTCTATGGATGTAACGAGGTCTACGCAGAAGTCCCAGTTGTTTGATGGTGGAAACAGAAAGAGGAATGGAGCAGTTGTTAAGTTCAAACAACTGCGAAGCGGAGTACGTCAACATCCACGAGCCGGTGGAGGCTAGCACAGAGCTAGCCGCTAGCAGCAGGCCCACGGCTCCGAGAAAGATATACAAGAAGCAGAGAGAGGTAACTCGAACGAGCATTACCTTGAAGGAGTACAGAAGAGAGTCCAGAACAGTCCAGAGGACACAGGAAGTTGAGAGAGGCAGCAGGTAAGCGAACAATAAATGCAGCTACGTGATACTCGAAGCTAAATTCGTGTTTAAGCTAGCGGGAGCTAGCAGCCCCTACTATTAAAGTTCCGGTTAGACTAGGAAAGTTTTCTATCTAATGAATCAAGCAAACAAGTCAAATCTTGGCTTCGCCACGATCTCCCATCCTGAGCAAGCACAATGGCATCAGTGGAAAGGAAAAACTCCCTTTTAGAAGGAAGAAACCTCTAGCAGACCCAGGCTCAGGACAAGCGGTCTATGTTCAACCAAATCATAAAATTTTAATAATTTAAACTGATGAAATATTTGTTGGGTGACCATAGCACTTCCTACTAATAATTCTTATAGCTCTTTAAAAACAAAACAAAACAAAAAAAACAGGGTTTGTAATAGTTTTACATGCTTTTCCCCAAACTTCAATACAACAGATTAAATATGGAACAATCATTACATTATTCAATATATTCAAAACTTTGTCATTCAAAAACTATTTTACTTTATACAGTAATGCAATTGATTTTGTTATTTTTATTCTTAAGTAATTTCCATGAGATTTCTATGTCAGCTTCTTATAAATAACAACACCCAAAAGTTTTATTTAATTAACTATGAATTTCAATGCTGTAAATTTTAAAGATGTTTAAAGTTAAAACTATTAATATTGACACAGTTGAGAATTTTATGGCAAGAAAGTTCATGCTCAATAATCCACGTACCAAATCCAATAATTTTCAGTCGGGTCATCTGGAAAGTTTCTTTTTATAGAAATTGGATGGAGGATGGAGGGTGAAACGTTTCTATAAAAAAGAAAGTGTCCAGATGACCCGACTGAGAATTATTGGGTTGAGAAGTTTATGTTTATTTGATGGTGATTTCCATCTTTTTGGAGGCTAAATACAAATACAAGGAGAACATTAATTTATTTGTATAGTTTATAGTTTTTTTTAGGCTTTTATATTGTTTATATCGATATCGAATTATATCGTTATCGACCGAAATTAAGAACTATATCGTGATAAAAATTTTGGCCATATCGTCCAGCCCTAACTTAGAGTAAATATACCACTGGGTGCATTTTTTTTTGGCCCTAGGACTGTTTTTTTTTAAGAAGTACATAACCAAAGTTGAGTAAAAAAAACCGTAAAAAAGTGAATTTTGCATCTTTGGTCCCCTTTAACTCTGTTTAACTTTTTACTGCTTCTTTTACATTTTGTTCTACTTCAGCTTCTTTCAGCTTCCTACTGCACATTTAAAACATTTTTTCAGCTACTTTCAGCTGTTATTTCAGCTGTTTTGTGCTCCTTTCAGATTTTTTCTGTTTACTACATTTTTGTGTTTCATCTAACTTCTTTTTACTAATTTCAGCTTGTTTCGCTCCTTTCAGCTGCTTTCTCCAAGTTTCAGCTTATTCTACTATTTCAGCAACTATTTAGCTATTTTATGCTAATTAAAACTTTTTCAGCTGCCAGTAATTTCACTTTTTTTGCACTCATTTAAACTTTTCAACCTAATTCAGCAAAAATATGTTCTCTCAACTTCCTTCTTGTAATTTCAGCTTCTTTCTACATTTTTAGCTACTTTTCAGCTGTTTTTTTTGTGTTAATTTTAGATATTTTTCAGATAACTTCCGCTTTTTTGTGCTAATTTCTGCTTCTTTCAGCCTAAATGGACAAACGTGTTCTGCTAGTTTAAGCTTGTTCTACCTTTTCAGCTACTTTTTAAAAAGCCTTTTAAAGGTATTTCATCAGTTTTCAGATTAATTCAAGTTTTTCTTGGTAATTTCTGCTACTTTCAGCCTAATTAACTTATTTCTGCTAATTTCAGTTTGTTATGCTCCTTTCAACCCTTTTCTGCTAGTTTCAGCCTTTTCTGCTATTTCAGCTATTTTTTAGTTGTTTTGTGCTAAATTTAGCTTTTTCAGCTATTTCCACATTTTTTTAGTTCGTTTCAGCTCCTTCCACTTCCTTCTGGTAGTTTACCGGTAAGCTCCTTTTTGGCTTTTCAACTATCTGGTACTTTTCAGCCTTAAAAAAATAAAAAATAAAATCTAATTTATCTAAATTTTATAGCTAATTTCACATAATTATTATTATTATTTTTTACCTAATTTCTTGTTTTGGGCTCTTTTCTGCTTATTTAAACATAATCCAGCAAATATTTGTTCTTTCTGCCTTCTTCTGCTAACTTCAATTAATTTCAGTTCAACCTTTATTTCTACAGGTTAGTCTCATTGAGTCTCGGGGACTCATTTACAAGAGAGACCTGAATATTTCAGCTGTTTTTCAGCAGGTTCTTCTGCAATAAGCGTTCACTTTTTCAGAACATGCAGTTTCTCTAGTTTAAATTGATTTAGCCTCCTCATCACTTCTTGCTGCCTGTCAGCGCCTCTGACCACCTTCACTGACTTCTCTCTGTTGTTTTTATTTGTTTGGATGCTTTTGTAGCCCACCATGTTGAAGAAGACGTTGCAGTGTTTGGAAGGCATCCACCTCAGTCAGTCTGGATCTTTGCTCATGCTCTATGTAGACAAACTGCTCAACACACCCTTCAGGGTCTTGGCTCGGATGGTGGACACGCTGGCGTGTCGCAGGGTAGAGATGCTGCTGGCTGAGACTCTGCAGGTAAAGTTCTTCACATTAGATGTTCTGGGACGTCTGTGTTTGCTTGTAAGATGATGGTTTACAGGTCTGTCACGATAAACAATAAATCAATTAATTGCATGATAAATGAACATCATAGACCCTTTCGTTTATTAGCTTTATCGTTTCTTCGTGTCTCTTTCTACTGAAGACACTGGATGACAAAAGGCTCAACTCCGGTGATCTTCATTGACCCCTCCCTTTCTCTTTTCTTATTAAAATCCGTTTTAACCGTCCAAAATCAGTTTTCGTATCGTTAAAAGCAGCTAAGCTGAGAAGCTAAGCTACGAGCTAAGCTAACAAGCCGACCTCGGGAGAAACCTCTGTCTTGTCAAAGCTCCAAAATTCACATTTGAAACCCGTGCCTTCATGTAAAAAGTTGTTTTCTCTGCAAAAAGAAGCTGAGAACTTGTTTACTGATTAAAAAAAAAAGCTTTGTGTGAAAAATGCTAAAGAGCTCAAACCACACCGAGCGTCCGCCATTTTGAGAATTGAAGAGAGACAGTCCATGTCACGTCAAGGGGCCTCCCTCCCAGTTTTCTTAAAGAGACACGTTGCTCGCTCCTTCACTATCCATCCTTCGGTTCAAACAGTCTTATACTGCCATCTGGTGGTCAAAAGATGTAATACAACCATAAATTAACCAACATTTCATCTTAAATTTGACAATAATTACTACCGTAATAATTGTCAATTTTCAAACAATATTATAGTTTATCGCAATAATTTCTGCAACAATTAATCGCCCAGCAAAATCTGTTATCATGACAGGCCTACTGGTTTATTACCCTCGTGAATATCCAAATAAAATGTTTGTGAAGCTTGGCTAACCTTCTTTCACTCAGAAAATGTGTTAGCATGTGTTTGTGTCAATCTCCATCTTCTGGATCTGTCCACCTCCAGAACAGTAAAGCCCAACTGCCGGTGGAGGAACTGGAAAGGATCCAAGAATACCTCCAGAGCAGCGGCTTGGCTCAAAGGTATCCTCCTAGAGTTTGTGCTTCTTGTTTCACATCAGGCTTTTCCTGACCAATCTGCTGAAGTTCAGTCCAGTTACTGAACGTTGTATGAGAACGTTTTGGGCTCACTGTAGTTTTGATATGTTTTGCTCAGAAATGTTGAGGTTCTTCTGCAGTTTTGTTCAGAGCTATCTTTTAAATGAGAGAACCCGTTATCTTAACGAGTTTGTCCACGACAGGCATCAGAGGTTCTACTCCCTGCTGGACAGGTTCAGAGCCACGGTTACCGACACCAGCAGCCCCCCACCTCCAGTTACATCTCACCCCTTAGATGGAAACCCACCACCTGCCCCAGAAAGTGTCACCACCAACAAGGTGGAGTTTGATTTTGGGAGCCTGCCATGTGACACATTTGCATAATATAATAAATAAATACAAATTGTTTCATAAAGAAAATTAATTTGTGTCTTGTCTTCAAATGTTGTTTTGTGTAGGAATGGTATGTGGCCCTTGTGAAGTCCCAGTGCAGTCTTCTTGGAGATGTGTCCCTGTCGGAGACAACAGAACTTCTAACTAAACTACCTCCTGATGAACTCTTCAGTGTCATGCGCTGCAAGGTAACGCGTGCACGGAAACCTCCTCTGGAATATCTTTACAACGTGGCTGGAGGTTGAAGTGGTGATGTCGGTCAAGAACCGCGAGACGGATATGATCAGAACTCAGAAAGTAATCGTCGTGTGCACGCCTACAACTGGTTAACTTTCAGACTCGTCCGGTTCAAGATGGCCACCGCCGCAGCACAAATGGCTTCGGCACTGTCAGTTTTTCAAACATGGGGCTGAATTTGGTGTTGTAGTATCTGGAAGTCAACACGAACTCCAAGCTCTACACGATATTAAGAGTCTGCGCTGTCCGTTAGCAAAATAACACGTGAACAATTGGACAGATTTAAGTGCAACCTTAAAGGTCCACCGACATGATTTTTTTACTATTCATAAAATTGCTCAAAATATATACAGGTAGTCCCCGATTTACGAGCGCTCTGATCTACGAGGTTCCAGACTTACGAGCTGGCGAATTTTTGGAAAAAACGAAAAAAATACTGAGTTTTCATGTGTTTTTTCACCACAGTTAGTTAGCTAAGCATATGGACACACGTTTCCGATCATTTTTATGCACTCATAAGCAGTTTTTGGATGAAAATAGAGTGTTTGTAGTCGCGCTAGCGAAAACCGTTCCAATTTACGAGCGAAATTCCGGATTTACGAGAGAAATGGCGGCCGTTCCGAAATACGAGATTTCCGGTTTACGAGCGCCTCGTTGTAACGGATCTCGCTCGTAAATCGGGGACTACCTGTATATTTTATCATTTAAATATGTTCCTTTATGCAAACAAAATGATAAATCACTTTAATTTTGCTTTAAAAGTGATTTTGAACTTCAAGCCGTGTTTAATCATGGGAAATCTGATTACACCCGAACGCACCATCTGTGACGTAACACCGGGCAGAGCTCTGGGCTTGTCACAGTGCACGTGTGTGAGCAGCTCCACATGAAGGTAAGTCTGATACAGCATCAGACCTAATTTTATTAATGAAAAGTGCATTATAAATGGAATTCATTATTATTATTATTATTATTAAATTAGATCCTGTTGTTTCTTGTTCCATCACCCAAACTATTTTCTGCTTCCCAAAATGAAGACAAATAACTCAAATCTTCACATAGATTGATAAATTTGTCGGGTTTTAAATGGTTCGCTATTAAAGACACCAGAGCCCTCTGCCCAGTGTTACGTCACAGATGGTGTGTTTGTGTGTAATTGGATTTCCCATGATTAAACACGGCTTGAAGTTCAAAATCACTTTTAAAGCAAAAGTGATTTAGCATTTTTTTTGCAAAAATGAGCATATTTAAATGATAAAAGATATATATTTTGAGCAATTTTATGAAAATTAAAAAATCATGTCAGTGGGGCTTTAAGAAAATAGTCATTGGCTGCAGGTCTAAAAATAATCAATTCAAGATGGCTGCCATGACGTTAGCCAACACAAATATGGCTTTAATTTAGTTTTGCAGATATTTAGCGGAGTTACAACTGTTGATCCTCAACATGGGATGTTTTAAACTTTAGCATGAAAGGTGGTGGGCAATACGCATTCCTTCAAGAAATACTAGGATTTTATTACAAATGTAAAGATCGTCTGAAGAGAACAAATGCTGCTGAGTTGTGTTGTATTTTTACGTTAACTGTCATTTCCCCAGGATTTCAACCTACGTCTGCTGTGTCCGTGTCTGAGTATGGGCGTACAGAGGTCAGCAAGGGGTCAGGGGTTACTCTTGGTGGAAACGGCCTGGCAGGTGACCCTCGAGAAACTATCAGAGGTGACTGGGTCACTTCCTGTCCCACACCAGTCTTTTCTGCCGCCCCCTCAACCTCAGCCTTACTGGAACCAGCTGGACGACGTGTTTGGTGAGATTCAGGGCAACACAAGTCATGAAAATAGATTGTTGGGCGAAAACAGACATTTGCTCCTGTAATTCTTCTGTTCTGTTCTGTAGTTGTGTTTTAGGTAAACATTTGTTATTGTTGTTGCCCAAAGCAAGTTTTTGTTTATTTGTACGTTTCTGTGTTTCGTTGTCTTCTAGGTGGGCTGGGCTTCTATCCCACGGTTTTATCTCTGTGCAGAGCGTTGTCACAGTATCTGTTGAGCATCAGTCTGCTGCCTCCGTCACTTCACATCCCCCCTGACAGGGAGCACCTCATCACCACGTTCACTTGCACAGCCACAGAGGTAAAAACACCTGAAGTTAAACGTTCGGTACCTCCAAAGATTCTAATTGTTTGTTGGTACGTGTGCTAATACATTTTTTTAATTTCAATATACAAATTAAGGCTTTTGGTTTTAAATTATCACATTTTATTACAAGTATCGTTTTGGAATCACCAAATACCGTATTTTCCACCGTACATGTCGCACTGCCCTATAAGTCACATCAGTCCAAATATGTCTAATAAAGTGGAAAAATACATTGCTACGCCGTATACGTCACATCTATTATGCGTCACCGCTGACGCATTGCGTTTGTTACGCGTCACCGCTGACAACCCAGAAATGGGGGCCAGTGTTGTGCCAAAAATCGATTGGCTGCAAATGGTGGCCGTGGGAGCGTGCACGGGAGGACTTTAACAAGATTAACACTTAAAAACAATTATTTATTTGTGCAACGTTATAGTAAATGTGTGTCTCAGTTGAACTTTTACTGAATAAATGCACTTCAGTGGTCAAGTCAGCTGCATTTCTCCAGGGCGGTGCAGAAAAATGAAGCTGATTTAACGGTTGCTCCAGTCAGACGACGGTGGCAGGCTTTGGCAAGACGATTGTGTCATTAATAGCCATTTTTACCTATTACATGATACAACAACATGCCATACTACTCGAATGCCATCTAGCGGCTGAAAATGGTAGTGTTCAATATTTTCAGTCAGAATGAATGAAAACAGTCATATCTCAGCCAAACATTGGTTTATAAATATGGAGAAAAAATCCATAACATACTTCACTTTGCCGTGTAAGTCTCAGTGCATGTAAATTATGCAAAAAAATGCGAGTTATAGGGCGAAAAATAAAGTAAGTAGTTCAGCTGAACAAGGTGCTTTGACCTGTTTTTTCCTCTGGTTGACAGGTGATAGTGTGGCGCCTGCTCCAGGACCAGCTGCCTCTGAGTGTGGACCTGCAGTGGGCTCTTTCCTGTTTGTGTCTGGCCCTGCAGCAGCCCTGCATCTGGAACAAGCTCTCCACCCCCGAGTACAACACACACACCTGCTCCCTCATCTACTGCCTGCGCCTCATAATTACTGCAGGTAAACAGAGACATGCAAGCAGTTGTTGTCATCAAGTGTGGTCCAGTTCTGCAACTGCCTTTCAGTTTTCATGTTTTACTTCAACTGCAAAACTTGTTTTCGCCTCTCAGTGGCCGTGAGTCCTGGAGACCGGCTGCTGCATCCAGAGAAGAAAAGACCACGTGGAGAAAAAAACGCTGAAGGAGACCAAGTGGACTTGGGGAACCCCGAATGTGAGAATTAATTTAGAAATTACATGAAGTTGCTGTTTTTCTGTAATGTTTAAACCCTTCGCGTCGTGCTCATTGAGCTTGTGATTCTGAGTTGCTGGTTTGAAAATGTTTTTGTTCCAGATAAGTACGAATGGGAAGCGTGTGAGATCATGGCAGAGCTGGTGGAGGGAATGCAGAGCATCCTTTCCTTAGGTCACCCAAGAAACTCTGCATTTCCTGCTTTTCTCACACAAACATTGCGCAACATTGTCATCAGTCTGTCCAGGCTGCCTCTGGTGAACAGCTACACCAGAGTACCTCCACTGGTTAGTGTTCGAACAGCAGTGGCAGATTCAGTACATGAACATATCGACATGTTTCTGTAAATGTTGTGTGTCCATCTTTAGGTTTGGAAACTGGGCTGGTCCCCTCAGCCAGGTGGAGACTTTGGCACAACTCTGCCCGAGATCCCTGTTGACTTTCTGCAGGAAAAGGATGTCTTCAGAGAGTTTCTGTATCGTATCAACACACTAGGTACAGAAATGTACCCACTTGCAGTTTTAATATATGGACACGTGTAACTTATCAGAGCGTTGATTCACATTTTCTCATTTCTTGCTTTTTGATTGTTGCAATGTCAGGCTGGAGTAACAGGACTCAGTTTGAGGAAACCTGGGCCACCCTGCTGGGGGTGCTGGTCACCCAACCAATCACAATGGATCAGGAGGAGGAGACTCATCAGGAGGTATGCAAAAAGCATAATGAGTCATACCATACCGCTTTATTTATAAATCACGTAAAACAGCAACAAGGCCAACCAAAATGCTGCACAGCAAAACAAAACAAGCAAAGAACAGGATAAAATACATAGATCCACAGAGGTAAACATAAGAACTAATTGGCTAACATTATGAAATACAGACCAGTTCAAATCAATTCACACAGAGTTAAAGGCCAGGGAATAAAGTGAGTTTTTAAAAGAGGCTTAAAAACAGTGAGAGAGGGAGCCTTCCTGACCTGCAGTGGCAACAGTCTTGGACCTGCAGCAGAGAAGGTCCTGTCACCTCTGAGCTTAAAACGAGTGCCTGGAACTAGAAATGCACGATATTGGATTTTTGGCCGATATATTAAAACTTACGCCAAAAATACACTACACGCGGCTCCGCTCCGCCCCGCTCCGCAGGTCGCAGCTGAGCGAGTCCAATTTCCATTACCTGCGCTCAGCTCAGGTCCGAATAGATGCGCTGCTCCGAGACACGTGCGAGATCGCGCGATAAATCAAGTGAAGTCAGAACAAAACAATTCATTCGGTGGAAGAAGGAGAACAACTGTAGAGAGACTGCTGCCTTGATCTTCTCTCGTAAATAAGCTACATGGTTTGAGCAACAGGAAGTGATGTTTACATTTCAGAATAAAATACGTTTTTATTTATTTATTTCTTGTATTGCGTTTGTAGGCGTAGTCATAGTCATAAATATAATAGTTTAGTCATAGAATAGTCATAAATGATAGTTTGACAGCATTTTTGTACAAATAAATCCGTATAGAGCTAGGATTAGTCCGCCCGTGGTGATTTTATTTTGTAAATACGGAAGTTGTGCTCGTTCCTTTTCCTGTTGGTGCGACGTAATCTTCAAAAGTTGACTCCGGCACAGCTCCGTCATCCGGCAGAAATAGAAAAATTTCTAATTTTGACGGACTGCCGTCCGCTCTCCGCAGCTCACCGCCGCCGTGCGGAGCCAGTGTACTTTATCTCATTGATTATAATGGGTGCGTATTTGCTGCGGAGGTCGGACCGGAGCGGGGCGGAGCTGCAACGCGTGTGGTGTATTTTTGGAGTTATTCGGCCGATAACCAATACCGATATTTTATATACGTTCTTCTGTCAGAACATATCTCTCTTATTTAAGCTTATTCGCTACAAAAATTGTGTAACAGCTGTAAGAGCTTGTGACATATGTTCAGTAACAGCCATATGATACGCATAGCACTTTAACTTACTGTATATTAAATGAAAAACGTTAAATGTTATTTATTAGCATTAGTCACCTGCGATGCTGTCTCACTTGTGGAGGTTTGTTCCAGCTGCAGTGTGGGATCCTCTGCACTCCTGTGCATGAAGGACAGACTTTTTAAGTTCAAAGTGTTTGTCTATCCATCGTGCTGTAAGACTAATCATGCTAACGGGGCTAACACGACGTCCAAATGTCTGTGGTAAAACTCACCCAACAAGACGTGCTATCAGCTATTAGCTTCTCAACATCGTCGGAAATGACGGATGTAACTCAGGTAACGTTACGTCAGAAAAATATATCCCGTCTGCGGACGATGTAGCGAGGCTCATCGTAGTCCACAAATCTTTGGAATCCGACATCCTCACCAACGAAAACTAAAACTTCCACACAGCCGACATTTTGAAAATTTCCTCCGCCGTGAGATCGGGTGACGTCATCGCGTTGCGTTGCCGCGGCAACGTCATCACGTTGCGTTGCCGCGGCAACGTCATCACGTTGTGCTGCCGTTGCAGCAAAAATAGCGCCTTTTATATCGGCGAGTTATTTTAATGGAATGTCCGATATTAAAAATTATCATTAATATCGGCCGATACCAGGCCGATAATATCGTGCATCCCTACCTGGAACCAATAAAAGCTTCTGGTCTGCTGACCTCGGAGCGCTGTGGGAGATATGGCTGCAGCAGATCCATGAAATAGGAGGGGGCAGAACTGTTCAGAGATTTAAAAACACAAAGAAGGATTTTAAACTGAATTCAAAAGTGAACCAGGAGCCAGTGAAGGGAGGCCAGAACTGGAGTAATGTGCTCTCTTTTGCCTGTACCAGTTAAAAATCTGCAGCATTTTAAATGTTCAATGCCTGACTGATTCCAAAAAGAAGCGTATTGCAACAATCAAGCATGGATGTTATGAAAAGCATGTACTGATATTAAAGATGAAATTGTCCAATGTTTCAACATGATCAAATCCCTGCATGTCTTACATTTCCCATCTAACCCTTTTGTCTCCAGGAGGACTTGGAGCGCACCCAGTTAAATGTGTTAGCAGTGCAGGCCATCACCAGCCTGGTGCTGAGTGCCATGACTCTCCCCACTGCTGGCAACCCTGCAGTCAGCTGTCTGGAACAGCAGCCTCGCAACAAGTGTCTCAAAGCTCTGGAAACACGGTAACTATTGTCTGTTTGCTGAGCGACAGTCTTGTTATGCATTCAGACAACTAGCCCACATTTCCGGGTTGTCGGCTGCGATTTATACAACAAAGCCACGTATTTATGGATTTTTCCACTTTATTAGACATATTTGGACTGATGCGACTTATAGGGCGGTGCAACGTGTACGGAGGAAAATATGGTAGTCTAGTATATCAAATAAAAATGGCAAATTCATTTTTACTAAAAACACCAGTTGATAAAATTAATAGTCAGCCGAAAAACTAAGGGACTTGGAAGAGCGATTGGTTCTCATCCTGGGCAGAATGTCATGTCTTCCTGATTGGTTGATAATTCTCCTGCTTTCTCATTTACCTGTTTGTTGAGCTCTGTTGTTCGTATGTTCAGGTTTGGAAGGAAACTTGCAGTGATTAGAGGTGAAGTGGAGCGGGAGATTCAGGCTCTTGTGTCAAAGAGGGACAATGTCCATACACACCATCCATACCGTGCCTGGGACCCTGTGCCGTCACTGTCAGCAGCCTCTGCAGGTACCAGACCCTCCTTGTCCCTAAATCTGATGTCCAACCATTTTTTAAACGGTTGGACATCACGATTAAAATGTGTTTTAGCAGGGACGCTGATCATCCATGAGAAGCTGCTGCTTCAGATCAACACAGAGAGGGAGTTGGGCAACATGGATTACAAACTGGGGCAGGTAAAAGAAGCATGATGAAAACGATGGGATGAAGTAATAATACAAGAACAAAAAGACTCAGTAGATCTCTGCAACACGTGCGTGTTACATCTGGCTTATCTGTCACCAGGTCTCCATCCATTCAGTGTGGTTGGGCAACAACATCACTCCTCTAAGAGAGGAAGAGTGGGGTGAAGATGAAGAAGATGAAGCAGACACTCCGGCACCTGCCTCCCCTCCTATATCACCTATAAACTCTAGGTCAGACAACACACAAATGATCACATCATTCAGCTAGAACAGTAACACCACCTGCCTGGTACCGTCTGCTGGAGCACGCTTAGCTCATAGCAGTTTGGGGAGTATTTGGTCTACAAGGTTTAGGTAGGGGCTGTCAAATAACCAACCTCATGACTGTAAAGGACTGAAGTTTCACAGCTAAACGTAACAATGAGAGGATTTTTAATTCATTTGTCACTGATCAGCAAATGTTATACATGATCTCTCAGGCAGAAAGCAATGTGTTAACACAGTGGTACTTCTTCCAGTTATATAACTGTCAATAAGGTCAAGGTTCTTTATTGTCATTCACACTGCATGTGGTACATGAGTTGGAATGAAATTATGTACACAGGGTCTCAGTTACATCCAACAAAAGTATAAATTGTAAAAGAAAAACAGTAATAATATTTAAGAAATACTGTACTGTACGCTAAACTAGGAATACACTGAGCATAGTAGTACAAAAACGGCCGTGGTGTAGTGGTAATAGCAGTCGTCCCCTGATCGGAAGGTTGGAGGTTCGAATCCCGGTTCCCGATACCATGTGTCGTTGTGTCCCTGGGCAAGACACTTAACCCTGAGTTGCTCCCGGTAGGACTGGATGGCGCCTTGCATGGCAGTCTGCCGCTACCGGTGTATGAATGTGTGTATGAATGGGTGGATGGTTGGTATTGTAAAGCGCTTTGGGGTCCCTCACAGGGGGCTGGAAAGCGCTATATAAATAAGTTCCATTTACCATTTACCAAAAACAATACGCCGAACAACAGCAGCACGAACATGAGTCTGTTTGAGCAATGAGGACGAATGAAAACACCAACTTGACATAAATCAACAGCATGGATAGTCAGCAGCCCATATTAACAATCAAGTGGTCAATAATCAATGTCAATGTCAATTTATTTATAAAGCACATAAACTCAACAGAAGCTGACCAAAGTGCTTTACAGTTAAACAAACAAAAATAAAAGAGTAAAATACATCTAATGCCACTGAAACATAATAAAGTTAACAGTAAATACACAACAACAATAAAACCAGCTCAAAATTTGTTCTCAGACTCTGCGTGGATCAAATGCCAAGTGAAACAGATGAGTCTTGAGCAAAGATTAAAAAGTCTCAACAGTCTGAGCGCTCTTTAAATTCTCAGGTAAACTGTTCCACAGCTTTGGATCAGCAACCGCAAAAGCCCGATCACCTCTGGATTTCATTCTGGATCTGGAGACATCTAAGAGAAACTGGTTGGTAGATCGGATTGCTCTTACTGGAGTGTAGATGTTAATAAGATCACATAAATATGACGGGGCCAGACCTTTTAAGATCAATAATGGTGTACCACAAGGCTCAGTCTAAGGACCCACTCTCTTTACAATCTACATAAGTAATGTAGGTCAGAGCATTCCTGATGCATCCCTACATTTCTATGCCGACGACTCCGTAGCTTATTGTCGAGCTAGAACGGTTGCTAAGGTTTTCCAGCATCTACAGTCTCCATGTGACATCATCCAGTCAGATTTGTTCCATCTCAAACTGGTGCTAAATGCTGATAAAACTAAAGGGATGTTGTTTTCAAACAAGAAGTCGGTCCCAGCAGTCCTTCCTTCTGTCTTATGTACGAATGGTGTTCCTGTTGAGTTTGTAGATTCTAATAAATACTTGGGAATATTGGTCGTTGCCAATTATAGCAGTGGGCGGCCGTGGCGTAGTGGTAATGGCACGCAGTCGTCCCCCGATCGGAAGGTTGTCGGTTCGAATCCCGGTTCCCCACACCAAGTGTCGTTGTGTCCTTGGGCAAGACACTTAACCCCGAGTTGCTCCCGGTAGGACTGGAAAGCACCTTGCATGGTAGTCTGCCGCTACCGGTGTATGAATGTGTGTAGCACTTTGAGATTTTCACTAATGAAAAGCGCGTTATAAATTGAATTCATTATTATTATTATTATTATCTCTCTTTTGAGCTTCATGTCTAAAACTTGATAAAGGAACTGAAAGTTAAACTGGGTTTCTTTTTCAGAAATAAATCATGTCTAACACTGAATGTTAGGAAACGCCTTGTATCTGTGACTTTCCTTCCCTCCATTGATTACGGTGACATTCTCTACATGAATGCTCCTACAAGCACCCTGCAGATGTTGGATGTTGTCTATCATGGTGCACTAAGATTCATAACTGGCTGTGATTATCGTACCCACCACTGCACCCTGTATTCACTGGTTAACTGGACATCATTAACCTCACGCAGACTCTTCCACTGGTACATTTTCATCTTTAAATCACTTCTTGGTCTGCTGCCCTCATACATCTCCTCCTACATGTCTCTGTGTGAGTGCAGCTACAGCGTGCGCTCTCAGGACATCATCACCCGCAGTGTTCCCTCAGTGAGGACTGAACTTGGAAAAAGGGCCTTCTACTCTGCTCCTGCTTCCTGGAATATCTTACAAAAATATGTGAAGCTCTCGACCTTCACCTCTCTGAAGGATTTTAAACATCTGTTAAGTTCCTGGGTAAACCCAACGCAGACATGTTCCTGCTTTTAGTATTTTTACCTCGTTTCATAATGTAGCTTGTTTTAATTTTTTTCATATCACTTCTTTTATTTACTTTTCATTTTATAGGATTTTATGACTGTCTATTGTTGTCTGTCTATAGTCTCTCGTGAAAATGAGTCCTCGTGACTCCATGAGACTAACCTGTATAAATGAAGGTTGAATGAAATATGTAAAAATAAAAACTGCACACTTTAACGTATACTCATGCTGCTCCGAGATAAGCGTGCACATCATAACCTGCTGTGTCTGTGCTCTACAGGAAACACCGTGCAGGTGTGGATATTCATTCATGTTCTCAGTTTCTCCTGGAGCTCTACAGCCAGTGGCTCATTCCAGGCTCTCCCAGTAACCGGAGAACCCCGACCATCCTCATCAGTGAAGTGGTTCGATCGGTGAGCGACTCTGCACGTGCTGCGTTATCCCCGGGTCCACCAATCTGCATTATTAAAAGACTTTGAAACAAAACACTACGGCCCGAGCTGATTCTCAAGATACGTCCGTGTTCCTCCTTATCTCGATTCAGATTCATTAAAAGTTAAAAACTAACACGTTCTGGGAGAACCACTTTATCACATACAAGTGTACCGGTACTTTAAATATTCTTGTCCTTGGGTTTAGCTGCTGGCAGTGTCGGACCTGTTCACAGAGAGGAACCAGTTTGACATGATGTTCTCCACCCTGATGGAGCTCCAGAAGCTTCACCCACCAGAAGATGAGATCCTCATTCAGTACCTGGTTCCTGCCATCTGTAAGGCTGCTGCTGTGCTGGGCATGGTGAGTGATTCTTTGTGAGCGGGGCCCAAACACACGATGGGACAACTGGTCCCACATCTGCTGTGTGCTGTTAAAGTGCATCTTTCACTTTAAACACATGTAGTTGCCTTTTCAACCTAACATGTCTAAAACTCCAATTTTCATCAAAAATACAGATCATATCTCAAAATAAAATGTGCTACTACTACCTTTTTTGTCTTCCCTCGCTACTCTGTCTAAAAATAGCGCCCTCAGCGGTAAACCGGAAGTGACATCACAGGAGGGGAACGCTCGTGCTTTAGCTAAGAAAGATATGTGATCGCACCAGGAGGAGGCGACAGATTGTAAAGTTGTTTTGACATAAGTATGTCATCTCTGACTATCACATCAAATATCTAGCCAAATAACTTCTAGATATATACTACCTAAAGCTAAAAATGGTTTATATTTATATATAGCGATACAGCATTAATTACACCACTGATGGATTTAACTACATTAGCCTAATGTCTTTAGCTCCCTAAACAATTTTTTTTTTCTAAACCACTCGGTTGATATTTTTTCTGCCACCAGACAGTAATTATATGGGTTTAATCTACTAAATGATGACCACTAGAAGACATTTGCGTTGAAATTCGATTTTTTTATTCATTTTTTAAGACACAACCGAGTCGAATAAGCATAGAGTTAGCATAGATTTTGCACTGTGCTTTTCGTAATTTATAGCTTCAAAACCACTTTCACCACAACCATTTCAACCAAAAAAATAAATAAATTATATTGTTGTCCTTACCGGTACTTCTGAAGCCAATCCTGTGTTCGTTCAGGTCGCTGTGTCGTTGTAATCCTCCTGACGGGTCACGGAGTTGGTCGTGACGCATCTGTTGGTGAAATCCTGCCTTTTCAACCGGACAAACCTCACCCAAGCTCTGAAAGCTGGGTTTTGGTGCAGGAAATCGATGGACACGATGTCCAGACAAACTGGAGTTCGAACAACCCCCGCACACAAATATTAACCATTATTGGACCTCTTTCGCTTCAATACAATTCAACAACTTCCGACTACGTCGCCTTCTCCGCCTACGTCACGTGACTCCAAAACCGCGCGTTTTTTTTTTTTGGCTCAGCGTTTTCCTCCTAAATTGTGGCTGTAAGGCTGTTGGTATTAATTTGGAAAGCAGGGAGGATTATCAAAATTACTGTATTACCTCTAAATATTATTTTTCTGCCCAAAAAACTAACATGAAACGTGCACTTTAAAGGCCTTCTACTGATGACCTGTTTGCAGGACAAAGTCACAGCCGAGCCTGTGTGCCGCCTGTTGGAGACCACCCTGCGCAGCACCCACCTGCCCAGTCGCATGGGAGCGTTGCACGGTGTGCTGTACGTGTTGGAGTGCGACTTGCTCGACGAAACAGCCAAACAGCTCATCCCTGCCGTGTCGGAGTACCTTCTGTCCAACCTCAAGGGGGTTGCTCAGTAAGTGTTGTTCTCGTCTCCGACACACGCAGCAGTCACTCTACCTTTATTTATACAGCTTAGTCTCATTGAGTCACGGGGACTCAGTTACAACACGCAGTCATTGTCCTCATTGTGTGAACGTTCATGAAGAATCCACTTCGTCGTCCATTTTTCTGCCGTACTTTTTTTGGCACATTTCTCATCCCACAGTTTTCAAGCTACAATATTTCAGTAAATCATAAATCAAAACGTTCGGCTCTTTCAGGACTATCCTGCTGTGACTTTTGGTGCTGTTGCAACTTTAGCCTTTTCTGTCCTGGATTCAATCCCTGGTTGGACCGGGGGTCTTTCTGTGTGGAGTTTGCATGTTCTTCTCGTGCTTGCATGGGTTTTCTCCGGGTACTCCTGTTTCCTCCCACAGATTAAAACATGCATGTTAGTCTGCCTTCAGGCCTCCATAGCAAAAGAGATCTGTGATCTCAGTGGGACTTGTTGAATAAATGTTAAATAAAATAATTTCTGCTAATTTCACATTTTTTACACTCATTTCAACTTCTTTCAGCATAATTCAGCAACAATGTGCTCTCTCCACTTCCTTCTGGTGGTTTAAGCTTCATTCTGTGTTTTAGCTACTTTTTGGCTGGTTTTTTTTTCTCTTAAATTTCAGCTTTTTGCAGATCATTTCGTTTTTTTGGTGCTCATTTTTGCTTCTTTCAGCCTAATTGGGCAAACATGCATTCTTTCTTCTGCTAATTTAAACTTTTTCTACCTTTTCAGCTATCTTTAGCTGTTTTCGTATAATTTCAAGTTTTTAGTGGTAATTTCTGCTGCTTTCAGCCTAATTAATAAATGTATGCTAATTTCAGCTTGTTATGCTCCTTTCAGCTTTTTTCTTGTTTTTCAGATTTTTCTGCTATTTCAGCTTCTATTTTGCTGATTTCTGCAAATTTTAGCTTTTTTTTAATTTTATTTTTTTTATAGCTAATTCAACATTTTTTGAGCTCATTTCAGCTCTTTCCAATTCCTTTTGGCAATTTAAGCTTATTTCTGCCTTTTCAGCTATTTTTTATTTGTTACTAATTTTTAAGCTCTTTTTTTTTTTTTTTACATTTTAGCTAATTTTATAATTGCTGTGTTCATTTCCGCTTGTTCTTCCATTTCAGCTGCATGTCAGCATGTTTTTAGCTGATTTTCAGCATGCTCTTGTGAATAAGCCTCCACACTGCATTTTCACAGGAAATGTGTTTTCTCTAGTTCCATCCTGAGTTTAACTGACGATAATAAAAAGCCTGAGAGAGCCGATATGTTTAATGTCACCATGCTAGTCCCTCCTGTGCTGAAATACTATCAGTTATTTAATTATCTTTTCATCCAGCTTCAAAAGGTCATGGAAACAAGGGCGCAGTTCACCTCTTGATTGTTGCTCCTGACATTAAACACATTCCTTTGGGCATTTTTATCCATGTATTCCATTTAAAACAAGTTTTAAATTTTCTTTTGCAGCTGTGTGAACCTGCACAACCAGCAGCATGTGCTGGTGATGTGCGCGGTGGCCTTCTACATGATGGAGAACTACCCTCTGGATGTAGGAGCTGAGTTTATGGCTGGGGTTATACAGGTAAAGTTAAAAAAAAAAACAGCCCTGACGAGTGAGATGTTTGACTCGGATGTTCACACAGGCTTTACTTAAACTGAATTAATTTTAGTGACATTTTAATTTTTCCTTTTCAAAACCTTTAAAGTTTTGAAGCCTCTACTGGTTGATAGTTTCTGTAGCGTTGTGGAATTAAATTGTCATCTCTGATTGTTAAAGACTTGTCCAGTGGATTCTATATTTGAAAAAAACAAAAATAATCAAAGGCTCTTTATACTCTGATGCATGCTCAATAATCCAGGTAGAAAAATCTAAAAAAGCTAAGTCTGGTCCTCTGATGGTCCTCCTTGATCATGTGAGCAGCTGGTTTCGGCTGTCATCAGCAAACTGGTTGATCCACTGTGAGAGGGTGCTATTTATAAGACTGAGCTGAATACAGCACCTCAGACTGAGGAACGACAAAAAACGAAACGTTTCTACTTTTTTGTTTAGTTTTTTGAATGTCCAGAGGACCAGACTTGTCTTTTTTTTAGAAAGGCTCTTTATGTTAAATGTAGTCAGGTCATTTTTGAAGCAATATTCTGTCAAACGGTTAGGAATAGTTAATATGTTACTGATAGAAATCAATCAGTCCCTTTATAATACTTGCCCAGAAGTCCAGGATTGAAGTTTGATAAAGATGTATTTTGATAAATTCAAACTTTATTTAGGCAGGTTAATCCGATTGAGCCTCGAGGACTCATTTACAAGAGAGACCTGGTTTCAACAAAGAATTATGACAACAGTGATACTTTCAAAGAGAGAGGATCACTTTATAGTAAACCATTACACAAACAGAAATGTATGCATTCCTCAGCTGAAGGGAGTGGCGGCTCATGTCCTCGTCCGCCACCTGCGTGGTCACCTCCACCTTCTGATCTGCTCAGAAACACCTCGTCTGTTCACTCACACAGTTCTTCCACTGAGAAATAAAAGGCAAACAACTTGTAGTCAAGTCAAATTTATTTATAAAGCACATTTAAAAACAGTAGCTGCTACCAAAGTGCTTAAACTTTTTTTAAAGGTTTACTGGTTAACTAGCCTGGTTAAAACCAGACCCTTGTCCTTCACTTCGCTTCAGACTAGGGTCTGGGACTTCTCCCATAGAGAAGGATTTCTCTGGTAGATTTTTGACCGGACCAATCAGAGAACAGAAGGGGCGGAGTTTTGGCCCCTAACCCACGCCCCCACCTGTCCCAGCGCAGCCAGCGAGCATTCGCATGTTCTCATTCAAAGCGATGCAGGACTGTTTTATATGTGACACAAATGTATTAATTCCCCTTCTTAATCCCTTATCTGGAGTTTTCTTTTGTTTTTTTGCCAAAAGTCAAGTGATCGCTCGCTCCTCCTCTCCCTCCGCTGATGAGGAAATGTCTGAGTTTATTCTCTCGTGACAACCTCAGACATTTCCTCATCAGCGGAGGGAGAGGAGGAGGAGGAGGAGCGATCACTTGACTTTTGGCAAAAAAACAAAAGAAAACTCCAGATAAGGGATTAAGAAGGGGAGATTAATACATTTGTGTCACATATAAAACAGTCCTGCATCGCTTTGAATGAGAACATGCAGCTGCTCGCTGGCTGCGCGCTGGGACAGGTGGGGGCGTGGGTTAGGGGCCAAAAACTCCGCCCCTTCTGTTCTCTGATTGGTCCGGTCAAAAATCTACCGGAGAAATCGTTGTCTATGGGATAAGTCCCAGACCCTAGTCTGAAGCGAAGTGAAGGACAAGGGTCTGGTTTTAACCAGGCTACTGGTTAACTAGTTATGAACACCAAAGTTAATGCTCAGTAATCCAGGGATGAAATCCAACAATGTTCAGTCAGGTCAT
>JBBPBX010051810.1:0-24443 GCA_038048925.1 Garcialebias charrua
GCCATGTTTAATCATGGGAAATCCGATTACACTCGAACGCACCATATGTGATGTCACACTGGGCAGAGGGCTGTGGTGTCTTTAATAGCGGACAATTTAAAACTGGACGAATTTAGCAATCTATGTGAAGATTTGAGCTATTTGTCTTCATTTTGGGAAGCAGAAAATAGTTTGGGTGATGGAACAAGAAACAACAGGATCTAATTTAGGTCTGATGCTGTATCAGACTTCCTTCATGTCGAGCTGCTCATACCTGCGCACTGTGACAAGCCCAGAGCTCTGCCCGGTGTGACATCACAGATGGTGCGTTCGCGTGTAATGGGATTTCCCATGATTAAACACGGCTTGAAGTTCAAAATCACTTTTAAAGCAAAATTAAAGTGATTTATCATTTTGTTTGCAAAAACAAACATATTTAAATGATAAAATATATATATATTGAGCAATTTTATGAATGGTAAAAAAATCATGTCACAATCCCTTTAAGTTGTAACTGTGAAACACAATGGCTCCCTCATTTTTCATTGTACTCCACTACAGTACTACGCTCCTCATTTTTCGTAGTAGTTTTTTTATTTTTATTTTGTTGAGGATGTTTTATTTTATACTTTTAAAAATATATATTCAAAAGTGAACTACAGTTGTAATTGGGAGTAGTAGTTGTTGCATTGCTGCTGAAACCATTGTGATAAAATAAATGTGTTGAAGTTAAAGAATACCTTTCATTTTTTGTCATTACAGAAAATGTTTGAAGGTTTTGACAAGACATGTATTATTACGTTTGTTGGTTAAATTTGATAACGGGTTGGAGAAACATTTGAAACATCTGTAGAACTAAAAATGAGTAAAAGTTTTAGGGATGTATACTAATTTTAAGCATCACACGCTCAATTGTAGTAAAATATTGCTAAGAATGAGATTTTTTGCAGCTAGGTTTAAGATTGTTTATCTTGTAAAAAGATAAAATGTCTTATTTTTAGAAATCGTGTCAAGACAATTTTCACTTGTTGGAAGATCTTTTTGCTTATTTCAGTCAAAAAAAAATCTAATTTTAAGTTGTTTTAAACTTGTTTTCAGAGTAGACTTTTCTCCAGTGTACTACTTTTGAGCATCAGAATCTTATTATAAGACAAGAAAAGCTCACAATTGTAGTAAAATATTGCTCAAAACTAGATTTTTG
Source organism: Garcialebias charrua (assembly GCA_038048925.1). Classification (NCBI taxonomy): domain Eukaryota; kingdom Metazoa; phylum Chordata; class Actinopteri; order Cyprinodontiformes; family Rivulidae; genus Garcialebias; species Garcialebias charrua. The sequence goes on from JBBPBX010051810.1 coordinate 1,181, forward strand.
TAGCTAGTTTCAAGATTCCGCATATCTTGTTTTCACTTGTTACCAGATCTTTTTGCTTATTTCAATCAAAAAAAAAACTAATTTTAAGTTGTTTTAAACTTGTTTTCAGAGTAGACTTTTCTCCAGTGTACTACTTTTGAGCATCAGAATCTTATTATAAGACAAGAAAAGCTCACAATTGTAGTAAAATATTGCTCAAAACTAGATTTTTGTAGCTAGTTTCAAGATTCCGCATATCTTGTTTGACTTGAACAAAATGTCTTATTTTAAGAATCTTGTCAAGTGAATTTTCACTTGTTCCATTGGCAGATTTTTTTGCTTATTTCAAGCAAAAAAATCTTATTTTACATTTTTTTTTTCTTATTTTTAGAGGGGCATTTTTTCCAGTGCTGTTTTTTGCAGATGATGTGGTCCTACTGGCTTCATCAGTTCGTGATTTACAACTTTCACTGGAGCGGTTTGCAGCCGAGTGTGATGGCCGGGATGAGGATCAGTTCCTCCAAATCCGAGGCCATGGTCTTGAGCCGGAAAAGGGTAGCATGCCCTCTCCGGGTCGGGGAGGAGGTCCTGCCCCAAGTGGAGGAGTTTAAGTATCTCGGGATCTTGTTCACGAATGAGGGAAAACTGGAGCGTGAGATCGATAGGCGGATAGGTGCAGCGTCCGCAGTGAAGCGGGCGCTGTACCGGTCTGTCGTGGTGAAGAGAGAGCTGAGTCAAAAGGCAAAGCTCTCAATTTACCGATCGATCTACGTTCCCACCCTCATCTATGGTCATGAGCTTTGGGTTATGACCGAAAGAACAAGATCTCGGATACAAGCGGCTGAAATGAGTTTTCTCCGCAGGGTGGCTGGACTCTCCCTTAGAGATAGGGTGAGAAGCTCAGTCATCCGGGAGGGACTCGGAGTAGAGCCGCTGCTTCTCCACATCGAGAGGAGCCAGTTGAGGTGGCTCGGGCATCTGGTTAGGATGCCTCCTGGACGCCTCCCTGGTGAGGTGTTCCGGGCATGTCCCACCGGGAGGAGACCCAGAGGAAGACCCAGGACGCGCTGGAGGGACTATGTTTCTCGGCTGGCCTGGGAACGCCTTGGGATTCCCCCGGAGGAGCTGCTCCAAGTGGCTGGGGAGAGGGAAGTCTGGGCCTCCCTACTTAGGCTGCTACCCCCGCGACCCGACCCCGGATAAGCGGAAGAAGATGGATGGATGGATGGATGAAATTAATATGATACATCACGTCTCTTGTCTAAGGTACATATGTTTGGTGGTGTGGGTCTTTTCACTTGCATAAAAATCAGTTTTCTGGCCAGAATAGATCCAAAGGCAATCACATCCTTCTCATACTTGCTGAAGGACGTATCCACAGGAAACACCCCGAAGAGTGAGATGAATGATGATGGGTGTACAGTTTTGCTACATATTCCAGATAATAGAGTGCCAAAAGATCTGTAGTTTGGGACAGGTCCAGAATTTGTGCAAAAGTGTAGCTGGAGTTTGGTTACAACAATTATAACCGTACATGTGTGGTCCAGGTTGACTTTGATCTTGGACAACTTGTCTGCCCCAAGTTTTGAAGCAAATATTTTTGTCGATCAAGTCCTGTCATTGAGTATATACAGAACAAATTAGATAAACAAATGCCCCGCAATGTAAGTCAGTTCAATTTAAGATATAAATAGTGCACCATTTGTTTGACCAACGTGGATTATCAGAGTCAGAGTCAGAGTCAGAGAGTCTTTATTGTCATTTGCACCGCATGTGGTACTTGTACATGTGATGAAAACGAGATTATGTACACGAGGTCCCAGTTACATCCAACAACAAATGAAAGAGAAAAACAGTAATAACATCTAGAACTAACTAAGAAAAACATCAACTAGTAATACACTAAGCCTAATATAGTGGGAATAAACAGCAGCACGAACATGAGTCTGTATGAGCAGATGGTCACAGATGAACACAGCAACAAGAAAACAGATCAGCATCAGTATGATGTGATATTTTGCAGTGTTTATTTTTTATTTTATTTTTATTTATTCATGAGTCTAACAGCCTCAGGGTAGAAGCTGTTCCTCAGTCTAGTGGTTCTACACTTGATGCTCCTCAACCTCCGTCCTGAGGGGAGTGGGGCAAAGAGTGAGTGTGCTGGATGAGTGAGGTCTTTCATGATGCAGGTGGCTCTTTTCCTGCATCTGGAGGTATAAATGTCTGTGATTGTGGGGAGACTGACTCCAACAGACTTCTGTGCAGCCTTCACCACTCTCTGCAGAGCTTTCCTCTCTTCAACTGTGCAGCCTCCATGCCACACGTTGATGCTGGAGCACAGGATGCTCTCCACTGCACACCTGTAGAAGGAGGTGAGGACTGGGCTACTTGTAAGGATTGGCTCCATCCCCTCCTTACATCCTGTGTCTGTTCCTCTGTTGGTCTGTCTGCTCAGCGTCACAGGTGTTTGTGTTCAGCATTAATTAGGTTGTGTATATTAGTCAGGGTTCATGTGTGTCTCATTGTCGGGTCATTGTCCCTGTTACCCTGGTGTGTCGTTCCCCAGCTCCTTGGTCTGTGAGTACATCTCGTCTTCCTGTTTGGGTTTAGTGTTTAGTGTTTAGTACTCAGCCACTGTAGAGCGTCCGTATAGTTTTGTAACTGCCTCGTCAGTTGTTTTGTTTTCATCTTATTAAAGTATTTTGGTTTTACTCGTGCCTCTGAAGTCTACCTGTCTGCACCACGGGACTCATCAACCACACACCGCACCACCGTGACAGAATGACCCGACCATTTTGAGTCCCGCGGACAGGTAACATAGACTCACCTAGAGGCTGAAGATGTCTGCTCGGAGGGAGGCTGCAGCCATCAGAGTTGGCGGGTTTCGAACCGAGCCCGCTTGGAGCAGCAACAGGTCCGAGCTAGAGCAGCTTCCATCACCAATGTTGGTGGCGGAGCGAGAGGGGAAGCGTCGGGGCGGCTGCTCCGACCAGATCACTTCCTACGCTCCTGCACGAGCCATCTCGCTGTGGGATGTGTCCGACGACGGGTCAGATTCGGACCCGGGAGGACTCCTGCCGTTTCCAGTTCCAGAGACACGAGGCCGCAGGAGAAGGCGGCGACCGGCGAAGCCGCGCACTTCCGGTTTTCAGCCTGCTCTCCCCCGTAATTCTCCCACGCTGTCTGTAGAGCCGGCGGGCGTTTCAAAGGGGGAGGGGTACCCACGTCCATGCACTGTGACGTCTCGGGGGAGACGTTCTTTGGAGGGGGGGTATGTGTTCCCTCACACCATGTCTGCAGGAGTCACGGAGACTCCTGCACGCCACACTGCTGACACAGCTGAAGGAAAGCAGTCTGACAGGACTCCTTCACAAAGGGAGCAGCCTGTTCACACTTCGACCACAGGGGTCGCTACTCATGCAGGACTCACACAGGAAGAGCCTGCAGGACACACTGAAGGGTGGACAGATCCCACCTCGACCACAGGGGTCGCTGTGGGACAGAGATCTGAAGAGGCCATTCACATATTCCAGCAGATAAAAAGACTGTTTTATGCTGCTGTCAATAAACCGGACCCTTGTTACAAATATAAGACATACTCCATTATTGTAGACATCATTGTTAACAGTCCCTGTTCTGTAATTGACCCAGGTTTCATTCAGATCCTGACTTTGGCTAAGATGGGGCAGGAGGAGAGTAAAGCCAAGATGGAGGGCGCTGTGGGCACTGCTCCCAAACCACCTACAGAGGGTGCTGTTCTGCTTGAAGCACCAGGGGGTGCTGTTCTGCTTGAAGCACCAGGGGGTGCTGTTCTGCTTGAAGCACCAGGGGGTGCTGTCCTGCCTGAAGCACCAGGGGGTGCTGTCCTGCCTGAAGCACCAGGGGGTGCTGCCCTGCCTGAAGCACCAGGGGGTGCTGTTCTGCTCGAAGCACCAGGGGGTGCTGTCCTGCCTGTGGCACCTACAGAGGGTGCTGTTGTGTCACCAGCATCGCCTACAGAGGGTCTCGGCGCGACGGACGCCTCCGCCACTACAGAGGGTCTCGGCGCGACGGACGCCTCCGCCACTACAGAGGGTCTCGGCGCGACGGACGCCTCCGTCACTACAGAGGGTCTCGGCGCGACGGACGCCTCCGTCACTACAGAGGGTCTCGGCGCGACGGACGCCTCCGTCACTACAGAGGGTCTCGGCGCGACGGACACCTCCACATCCATGGAGGGTCCACTCCTCACTGACGCCTCCACATCCATGGAGGGTCCACTCACCGCAGACGCCTCCACATCCATGGAGGGTCCACTCACCGCAGACGCCTCCACATCCATGGAGGGTCCACTCACCGCAGACGCCTCCACATCCATGGAGGGTCCACTCACCGCAGACGCCTCCACATCCATGGAGGGTCCACTCGTCGCTGACGCCTCCACGTCGATGGAGGGTCATGTATCCAGTTCCAGGGGGTCCTTGGAGGGACCCCCTCACGTCTACTGCTGTCCAGAGGGGTCTCAGGAGAGACTCCCTCACGTCTACTGCTGTCCAGAGGGGTCTCAGGAGAGACCCCCTCACGTCTACTGCTGTCCAGAGGGGTCTCAGGAGAGACCCCCTCACGTCTACTGCTGTCCAGAGGGGTCTCAGGAGAGACCCCCTCACGTCTGCTGTCCAGAGGGGTCTCAGGAGAGACCCCCTCACGTCTGCTGTCCGGAGGGGTCTCAGGAGAGACCCCCTCACGTCTGCTGTCCGGAGGGGTCTCAGGAGAGACCCCCTCACGTCTGCTGTCCGGAGGGGTCTCAGGAGAGACCCCCTCACTGCTGTCCGGAGGGGTCTCAGGAGAGACCCCCTCACGTATCCTGTCTTGAGGGGTCCTTGGAGGGACCCCCTCACGTCTATTGCTGTCCAGAGGGTTCTCAGTGGTCGCTCGAGGTCTCCACGCTCGAGGTCTCAACGCTCGAGGTGTCTACGTCTGATGTCTCGACGCCCAGAGACATCTCTACGCTTGGCGCCGCTGCGCCGCATGAGGGGGCTCCTGTTTTAGGTGGGCCCTGGAGGGTCCCACCCTCGTCTTCGACCGTCCTGAGGCCTCGTCTTCGAAGGAGGCTCCTGCTCGATGGATGGCCCCCGGGACGCCCGCCTGAGGTTTCTCTGCAGTGTGGACTGCCTCCTGGTCGTCCACCGGAGGGGGTCCTGCGCAATGGACAGTCTCCTGGTCGTCCACCTGAGGGGTCCTTGCCTGAGGTCGACATCTTGGCCTCGTTGTTTGGGCGTTCGTTAGTGTTCTAGTTTTGTTTTTGTGTTTAGCTTTTGTCCCAGGCCCTGTTCCTGTCGGTTTTTGGTTTGCTGTCCTTGTGTTTTGTCCTTGTGTTTTCTCGTGCCCGCCATCCTTACGGTTCCTCCCTCTGCCCGCCCTGTGTTTTTGGGGTGTTTTTTGGGGACGCCGGGGGGCGTCTTTGAGGGGGGGGTACTGTAAGGATTGGCTCCATCCCCTCCTTACATCCTGTGTCTGTTCCTCTGTTGGTCTGTCTGCTCAGCGTCACAGGTGTTTGTGTTCAGCATTAATTAGGTTGTGTATATTAGTCAGGGTTCATGTGTGTCTCATTGTCGGGTCATTGTCCCTGTTACCCTGGTGTGTCGTTCCCCAGCTCCTTGGTCTGTGAGTACATCTCGTCTTCCTGTTTGGGTTTAGTGTTTAGTGTTTAGTACTCAGCCACTGTAGAGCGTCCGTATAGTTTTGTAACTGCCTCGTCAGTTGTTTTGTTTTCATCTTATTAAAGTATTTTGGTTTTACTCGTGCCTCTGAAGTCTACCTGTCTGCACCACGGGACTCACCAACCACACACCGCACCACCGTGACACTACTCAGACCAGCTCGTCTCAGCCGTCTGAGGAAGTAGAGTCTCTGATGACCTTTCTTGATCAGGCTGGTGGTGTTGTTGCTCCAGCTGAGGTTATCATTCATGTGTACACCCAAGTATTTGTAGCTGGAGACCACTTCCACTGCAGACCCGCCTATTTTCAGTGGGGCATGGGTGTGTTTGTTCCTTCTGAAGTCCACAATCATCTCCTTTGTCTTCTTCACATTCATGTGAAGATTATTCTCTTTGCACCAGCTCTCCAGATGTTCCACCTCCTGTCTGTAGCTGGACTCATCATTGTTTGTGATGCATCCCACCACCGCTGTATCATCTGCAAACTTAACAATATGACAGCCTGGAAGTGTGGCTGTACAATCATATGTGAGCAGAGTGAACAGAAGGGGGCTCAGCACACATCCCTGAGGAGAGCCAGTGCTGAGGGTTATGGTGGAGGAGGAGAAGTTGTGGATCTTCACGGACTGTGGTCTGTCTGTTAAGAAGTCTAGTACCCAGTTACAAATAGAGGGGCTTAGTCCAAGTGTAGATAGTTTGTCTATCAGAGTTTGGGGGATCATGGTGTTGAAGGCAGATGTGAAGTCCACAAAGAGCAGACGCACGTATGAGTCTTTCTGATCCAGGTGGGTGAGAGCAGTGTGGACCACGGAAGAAATGGCGTCCTCTGTTGATCGGTTCTCACGGTATGCGTATTGATGAGGGTCCTCATTGATGTTGACGGTTGCCTTGATGTGGGACATGACCAGTTTCTCAAAACATTTAGCGACTATCGGGGTGAGGGCCACCGGTCTATAGTCATTCAGACCAGTCACTGTGGAGCTCTTTGGGACTGGGATGATGGTCGCGGTCTTCAGGCAGGTGGGAACTGACTCCAGTGCAAGTGAGGTGGTGAAGATGTCAGCCAGCACCTCACAGAGCTGGTCCGCACATTCCTTCAGAACTTTCCCTGGGATGTTGTCTGGTCCGGTTGCTTTATGAGGATTAATCTTTCTGAGACTGCCTCTCACTTCTGCTGCGGACACCCTGAGATGCTCTTCATCTGGTGATGAGGTGAGTCTGGTGCTAGCTGGTCTGTTTGGATCATCAAAACGTGCATAAAACTTATTGAGGGCATCAGGCAGAGATGGGTCCCTGGGGCATTGTTTGTTTTTGCCTTTGTAATCTGTTATGCATTTAATACCCTTCCACATGCTCCGTGGGTCTTGTGAGGTGAACTGTCCCTCGATCCTCTGTGCATACGTGGCCTTGGCCTTCTTAATGCCATCCTTCAGTTCATTCCTGCTCTTTCTCAGCTCCACTTTATCTCCTGACTTGAATGCAGTGTCTCTGGCTGCTAGCAAGGCGTGAACTTCTTTATTTAACCAGGGTTTCCGGTTCGGGTAGGATTTCACATATTTTTTTATGGATACATTTTCAGAGCATGTACTGATGTAACCCAGGACTGAGGAAGCGTACAGTTCCATGTCCACTGAACTTCCATCAGTGGCTGCTTCTCTGAAAACAGACCAGTTTGTCCTCTCAAAACAGTCTCTCAACATGGGGGAACTATCTTGAGGCCAGATTGTTATTTCTCTTTGTTCCGGCTTTGAGCGCCTGAGTGGGGGGAGTTCTCTTGGGGCCAGAATCAGAGAGTCGTGGTCGGAAGCTCCGAGCGGTGGGCGTGTCTTCGCCGTGTATGCCCCCTTTACATTTGTGAAGACTGAAGAAGATTATGTAGAGAGTTTGGGAAAAAAGTGAGTTTGTGATTGGGAGGTCACTGATTTAAAATCTCTGACCGTTATATCAAAATGTGGATGGGAAAGTTGAAGCACACACCTGCCCAGACCCTCATGTATCCAACACTAGTCTATTGAGCAAGGTTCCCCCCTGCCCTCTGCATCTCATGCAGTGGCTTGCTGGTTGGTGATTGAGTCAGGAAGGGCATCTCGTATAAATAAAATTAATAAAAATCTAAATATTTGTGTGAATTATCTTACTGTGGTGACTTCTTAATTAAGAAACATAGTAGCTTCAGATCCATCATTAAAACTAAACGTTTTAGAAAAAGGAACTGAGGGCAACAAACTTCCTGTAAGGAAGGTTGAAGATGAACTGATGACGTTTTAGTCTATATTTTAGTTGAGTGATGCCTGGTCCCCACTGCACAACTCGAAACGCGTCTGCCGTCCCCTTTTGGCCGCTTGTCACGGTCCCACTGAGCCACTGAAGACCGTCTGATGACGCGCACTAGGGGGTGGCAGAGGGAGGGGTCTCTAGCTCGTTTTCCGGGTTCAGTTGTTGTGTTAACTGCACCTCCGACGGTCTTTGATGAGATTAAAACGTTTTTTTAATGTTTGGGGTGATCTACACTGGAGAGAACAGCAGCCTGTCAGCAGCAACTGTAAAAATGTCACGTTTCTTACCGGAGTTTGGTTCCAATTCATGGAGGCTCGATCCGGTAAGTTTAAAAAGTCCAAAAAAAGTCCCGTTGTGGTTGTGTAATCAGATAGCAGAGGCTCTCCCGACTGTTTGCTGGACGCGTCGAGCCACCAGAGATCGAATTTTCTGGCGTTGGCAGTTCGACGCCTAGGTTGATTTGGACGCGCGCGTGCGTGGAAAAGGAACTGCAGGCTGCCGCCGCGCCGCTTCGATCACTCGAATCGCGCCGCTTCCCGGTTCGCCGTGACTCCACGCGTCTCCTCATAGACTTTGAATGTAAACCGGCCGCTTCAGCCGCCCGACACCGGGGCAGTGGGTACCAGGCATTAGACAAAGTAGGCTCTGAAAAACACAAATAATATATGTATTATGGAAGAGGTTCAAGATTAAATAGAATTAAGTCAAATTTAGCTTAAGGGTCCAAATCCAGGTTTGTCATTCAGGTGAGTTTGAGTAAGCACTTGCAGAAATAAATGTGTGTGTAAGCTGGTGAAGATTCTCAGTCATCCTGGATTTTGGAAATATGTGTCTACGGTGAGAATACCTTACCCAGTAAAGATTGGATGGACTGATTTCAGCAGTGACACAGCAGCTGAGAGTCCAACATGTGTTAAAAATATATATTTTGTGAAGTCTGGCAGAATCCTGAAGGACTAAAATTCACTGAAATCTGAAACACAGGTTTTCATTGCTCTCAGCTCTGAAAAGAAAAACTGCATGAGTAGCAATCTCTCCAGATAGCTCACACTGCACTGATGTGCCCTTGAGCAATGCGGTAAACCCTGAGCTCCTCATATAGGAGCAGCTTTTTACTCAAAAAGGGATTTTTTTTATTTCATTTTTTAGCACTGAGGACTAGTGTTGCTGTAAACAAGAATGTTCACTCTGCAAATTGAACATATGCACAGACACGTATTATGTTATATTTCAATTTCAGTTATGGATTGACCCAAAGCTGGCACAGTTGAATTTTAATTTTTGTTTCATATTCATTTATTTTTTAGCATGATCATTTGTAGTTGAGATAATAGTTGAAACCAGAAAACATTTGACCATGTTTAACAAGCCCACAGAACAACACCTACTGCTTCAATTAAATATGGATCGTGCTTCCTAAAGTCAAGCCTGCAGCAGGAAACAAATCATTAAGTGAGGAACATCACGGTTTGACTGTTTAGAAACAAATTTATTTTTAAATAAAGATAATGTAGGTCTTATCTTCAGATTTTTTGGGAAAATTTACTCTGGAGTCTGCACCAGAAAAACAAACACTCGTAATATTCATTGTGGAATTGTTGAACTACACACATCAAGTAGTCTAAAGGATACAATGTTTGCTTTGGTCTAAAGATGTTAAGGTCACGGTTTGGATAGGTTACAAAGACAAGAGCTTGGAAAATTGTTCTGTCTCCTGCAATCAAGTAACATTTTGTGTGACCTTGCAGCTGGGTGCTGCTAACCTCATGCCAAACTTTGAGTTGGACTAAGATCATTTGCTGCTGAACTCAGTGTCTCTTGTTTTATCTCAGAAAGTAGTGTGGACGCTATCACTTTACACAATAAACAAATTAATGTCAAAACAGTGTTTGCAAGACAGTCGGATAGCATACTATTTATTTCATTTTATTACCTTATCATAATCAATGTTAGCCTTATGATAAGTTTGAAGAAAAAAAGTATTTGTGGTGGTGGTGGGAAGGGGGGTGCATATAAATGGACTACAAGACCAAACCCCCCCCCCCAAAAAAGACACTTCATAGAAGGTTTATAGTTTAATATAAAAATCTTGCAGCAGATTTTGATGGAGCTAAATGCACGACTTCAAATAAACCCTGACCAGGCGATGGTATAAATAAAAAAATTAAACAAGCAAAAAATGTAAAATATAATCAGAACACAAAGCTAAAAATCAAAGACCTAACTGAGCTCAACAAGACCCAAAACTAATGATAGTTGCACCGTTTTAAATCAATGTTTTCACATAGCATGTTACAATAAAGTAAAAATAAATAAATAAAATAAGCATATGGTGAATATTAGAAACTTATTATAATGATACAGTATATCAGATGGTGTAATATCCATATTCATCTGGGAAGTCATTGTTGGAACACAAGCAATCAGTTCAGGTCAACCAAGTGAAATGAGTTGGCAAATTCAAACTCCTACCAAAGGCAGTCAGCAGAAGAGCAATAACATATGTTTCCATAATAAACAAATATGACTTAAAAAAGATCAAACTAATTAGAACTTCACTTTCTATATTTGTCCTTGCCAAAGGAAACCTGAAGTGCTGATTTAACTGATGTTATACCTGCACTGTCGTCACATCTAATTGGTCAACTGATGGCCTATGGGCCACTAACTGCCTGCTGGAGATAAATCTGACCTGTTGATGATCAATCATGTTATCATTAATAAAAAGGAAGAGAAAAATCACTAAATGCATTGACTTACACAATACAATGCCAGGCCAGGTCATCAACCTGATATTTTATTATTCAGTGACAATATTCACTGCTTGACCACACAGGGCTACCCCCCTTATCAGTACTGGGAACAACTCGTGGTGACTCGAGTTGTTCCCGACTCATGGTGTCAGTTTACAGCCAATTCCAGAGACTTCAACATGAATGCCAAAGTGAACCTGAATGGGACATTAGCAATACCAACCCATGTCTACACTCAGAAACACTGTAAACAGTCAGATGCATTGTACATAAAATTCCTACAAGACTGCCCAGTATCCTTTGCAGCTCACACAGCCTCTATATGACTCTCACACAGAGAATTTTGTGAGTTTGGGTGAAAATAAAATAAAACTAAACAGATATACAGTACACAGGTTTGCTTTAATCTGGGGTCTACTTGTGTAACGACAGATAGGATAATTAGGTGAATTAATTCATTTTAGTCAATGATACAAATGAGATGTTTCACGTGCATTGTGCTCACTTTCAGCCCAGCTGAGTTCTGCTTCGCCTCTTTTGGTTCCGCTCAAAGCTCACACCTGAACAAGACTTTGACACTTCACCTGTGAAACATTTGAGGAACAACTGGTCTGTGTATCCATTTCACTATAAATGAGAATTGGTTCCTAATTGATTACCTGGAACAGCAACATCTCATTCAGGGAGCATTAAAAAAATGTATATATATTTGTTTTATTATTATTATTATTATCATTATTATTATTATTATTATTATTATTATTATTATTATTATTATTATTATTATTATTATTATTTTATTTGTTTTACAGTTTTGAAACGCCTAAAGATTTGGTTAGTCAGACATGTCATACAAATATATGTGTTTAAATAGGAGGCATAGTGTCTCCTGTTTGTTTTTAATATAATTTCACAATAGATCACTACTTTTGTTGCAAGGAAATAAATCTTGAAATTTAATGTTTTTTTGACTTACACTTTTGGATTCTGTTTATTGCATTTATGGTTCGATACAGCAAAAACAACAAATTTAAAAAGGTAACAGACCATTCTAATTATCAGTATATTTACATAATGACTTTAATAGCTGGATGTCCTTCCCATGAGCTGGCTTTCAGTGACTAGCGATTTAGTTGAATAGCCCTGGTCTAAAACAATGGCGCATCATTCGTGTGCATAAACCCTGTTCACACAATCACTCCACATTATGGCCACAAAGTCAGTCCCCTCTTACAGGTGGTCCAGCAGAGCACATAATGTCTTGCAACATTGTGTGCTTCTGCACACGGTAAATGATAAATGGAGCTTACTTATATAGCACCTTCCAGCCCCCTGTGAGGAGCCACAAAGCGCTTTACAGTACCAGCCATCCACACATTCATACACCTGTAGCGGTAGCCTGCCATGCAAGGCGCCATCCAGTCCTACCGGGAGCAACTCGGGGTTAAGTGTCTTGCCCAGGGACACAACAACACATGGTGGGGGGAAGCGGGATTCAAACCTCCAACCTTCCGATCGGGGGACGGCTGCCACTACCACTGTGCCACGTCCGCTCCGTTTACCATTTACCATTTATATTTTTGGAAAACACTTATTTAAACAATAAACCTACTAGTTAGTCAACTTAGAACTTCAGACTACCATCTTGAAAATAGCCTGAGTTAGCATTGCCTAAGCATACATACATATACAGTATACATTATCAGTGTACAGTACTTTGGTCAACTATGTTGTTTTTAAAGTGCTTTATAAAATTTTTGTATTGTATTGTATAGTAAAGCAATTAAAAGATAGATAAACAAGTATGCAGCACAGTGTGTCATGATTTACATTTTCCCCAAGTGGGTGCTTTTCACTGCAGGGGAGCCCTTTCCAGCACAACATGGTCAGAATACAAAGGAAGCAACGCTTATAACAAAACTTCAGTCAAATATGATACATGTTTATATGATTACATCTGTATTGAAAAATCCAGAAGGTTCTTAAAATAGTACTCAGAAAGATGTTATTTACAATGTCACACTCAACAGTAAACACTGAGGCAAATTTATTCACTCACTATTTTATTTGGGACATTGTTACCATTGATTATTCTTTCATATTATGAACTAAAGGCAAGCGAACAAATCAGCTTCATTCACTGCTCATTTTGTGAGACAGTCATAGGTCATTGGACAATCTGAAATAGTCAACTTCTAAACTATAGTCCTTGACAAAAGTCATGACTTCTGTTCTTTTGGATTTCCATACCCTCAGTTTGACCCAGCATCTGAAACATGATTAAGATCAAGGCTGCATCCATCAAACTGAAATGAGAAACTGTATTTCTTCAGGGAACTGGATGTGGTGATTTGTGATATGACCACAAATGTTTTCAGAGCAGTTCTGACCTCAGCACTGGGAGGAAAAAAAATACCTTTCTTTAAAATTCAAGACCTGTTCTTATCCCTGGCCTTGAGTTTGAGAAACTGTTCTTCATTTTATAGAGTTAGTCTCGGGACACTTAAGTTTATCCAGTTCCATTTACGTTCACCTTTTTAAGATTAGTGGTGATGTCCAGTGGGAGCTTCTCCTTAAATGTTTTCTGGGATGTTTAAGATGAATACGATTATTAAAAAGATTAGTATGGACTGCATTGACCACCTTTAAAGTAATAAGTCATTTCCCAGTCTGCCTAGAGAGAGATTAGGAAAATGTAAATGCTGTACATTAAACATGTTGGCGTCTCTGGAAGGGTAAGATGCAGCACAGAAACAAGGAGCCCTTTTAAAGTCTCAATGCATTGTGTATTTTTTTAAAGATAAATCAGAATGCAATATCTTAAGGTTTAAGTTATGAAGGATAGAAATATCTTCAAGTCAAATGTGAAACATTAACAAAATCAGAAGCAATATGGTGGTACTGAGACAAAAAGGACGTTTTGAGTTAATTTTCTTGGGCCTTGCAGTGTGGTAGCACTAATTTCTTGTGCAAGTATGCTTCTTTTAAATATACTTTTTTTCATAAAAAGTTACCTTTGTTTAGTGAGAAAAAAGTTGGTGTGCATCAATAAGAATATAGTATAATTTTGGAATTTTGATTTTTAGTTTGATTTTCCTTTATGGTTTTGTACACTCTGTTTGATCTCAGTTTATGTATTAATATGTTTATATGTTGTTCATTACTTGAAAATATTGTTATTTGTATTCTTTGTTGTCTTTCATTATTCTTGGGATGATTTTTTTTTATCATGGCCATGGTTTTCCCAATCTTTCCTTGCTCTGCTCTACACACCTGTTATTCATTAATCTTTTCAGCTGCTCTCATTCAGTACTCAAGTCATCCAGTTGTTTAATTCAAATAAATTCAGTTCAGTTCAGTTCATTTGTATAGCACCAAGTCGCAACAAAAGTTGTCTGAGGGCACTTAAAAAATGTACATACATATAAAAAAAAACAATTAGTAAACGTATATATCTAAAGGACGTCAGTAGATTGTATTGAATCTTTGTCACAGTCTCCCATCCTGAGCAAGCACAAAGGCAACAGTGGAAAGGAAAAACTCCCTTTGAACAGGAAGAAACCTCCAGCAGAACCAGGCTCAGGATGAGCGACCATCTGCTTTGACCAGATGGGAGTTTGAGAGGAACCGGAAAGAGAAGCAGACAAACACAGAATGACTGCTTTCAAGTTCGAGTTTTCCCAAAAGTAAGTACACATGGACCAAAGTTTCCTCAACTGGTGGGGTGGTCAATTTACATAAACAAGTGTTGGTAGCCATCTTGGATTTTGATTTGGCAACCCAATTTTCAATAGTGATTTTTAATACACCTATATGCAGCCACACAACATAAAAGTCATTGACTCTCTTAAATTTCAAGTTATGCTCACAAGGTGGATGGATTGAACAAAGTTAAGTCAGGTCCTCTGGACTGTCTCTTTGTGTTGAAATGTTTTGCCTTTCATCCAAAGAACTTCATCAGTCCAAGGAGCCACAACAAACTCAGTCGTAAAAGCACCTTCACATAGTGGGTCAACCAGTTTTATGGTTAAAAGATGGACATGTGTAACAGCATCTGCCTTGGATTTTGACATAACACAATTTTTGAAAGGATACTTTTCCTGCACATAGATGTAGCCAAAACACCAAAATGTAAGTTACTCAATTTATTTTCTAAGTTATACTTACACCATGCACAAACAGACAGTCCAGTTTTTTTCTTTCTTATGAGCTCTCTCAATAGCAGCGTGAACACGCTCATCTCCGCGTTCAGAATATCTGTTGGTTGAGAAAACACGTGTACGTATAGTCTATAAAAAGTGGTACAACACTGTAAATGAAAAATCTGACAAAAAAAAATCATGCATCTGTTTTTCAAAGTGACACATAATTAGTTGCAGCTGCAGCTCGAGTGATTTTGAGCTTCTGTTTTCTAATTTCTTAGTGGGAACACAATACAAATCAGTTCAACACACCAGTCGCCAAGCTGGTTTTGATGTCATGCAATAGGTCATCCATATCCGACTACCGGTACTTCCTCTCTCATTATGTCACTAACAAAAAGTATTTACTCTGAAACAATGAAATTAATAATGATTATGTGAGTTCACTTTGATCTTCTTTATCAATAATCAAGAAAGTTTGATTTAGGTTTCTGTTAGCACATACAACCTAGAATATAAATGCACCAACAACCAAAGCAACACAGATCTCTGTTATTTTTTTAAGTAAAATAATCATAGTGGAGAATATTAAAAAGTGTTATATTATTGATGCATTCAGCCTAAGGCTAAGCTTTAGTGTAGGAGCTGGTTAAGGTAGAGTTTCTTCCTTGCACCGTTTTAACGAGCACGCTGCATTAGAGTTACAAGTTTTCAGTAAAACCCCAAACATACGACTCTGCATTAAAATGGGGAAGTCCATGCATTAGTTGACCTAAATAGTTTTTTGTTTTTCTAAAATGCAAACTACGGCAGGTGGAAAGTATGACAAAAAAATAATCAAGAATAAGTATTTTAGGTTGGTTAATGTTGTACTGTTTTTTTGTGAAAGGGGGTAATTCCTCTTATTTGCTCAGTGCACAAATATCCTTATTGCTCAGATATAATTAATTGCTCATTCGCCGTCTCCTATTTTATACAAAATGTTGTTACAGCCAAACTAATCCCTGTGGCTAAAAGACACAAACCTCCATACTTTCCACCCTGCGCTAGCTCCCTGTTAGTTTTCCTATTGATTTCAAAATGTTGCTGTTTTACCTTCAATGCCATAAAAAGCCTTGCCCCAACATACTTCATAGATTTATTGACTTGTTATGTACCTTCCCTGCTACTGGAATTAATAGATGGTGCCCTGATAACTACTCCCAGGTCACCGTTTGTGATAAAAGAAGATCAAGCTTTTTCCGTCAGTGCACATTCAGCAGAAATAATTCTGGCACATCTGATCTCTGTCTGACTACCACCGAAAACAACATTCCTTTTAAAACATGCCTCTCTGTGAAAGACTATGGCCACAGTAAAGTGAGCATCACCAAGCCAAATGGGAATCAACGGCGTGTACTAATGAACCATGGCCAAAGTCAAATAGCACCACCCAAAAACATCAGTGTCCTTCACTAAAAATCACAATAAAATAAATAGTGTACCCTACCGCAATACAAACGGCGTTCAGAAGCAGCTCATGATACGTGACAAAGTTCAAAGGAATCTGAACACTAAAGCCTTCAGAGAATTGAGTGCATGTTCGGCAGCAGAAAGGTCCCAGACACTGTTAGCGATGCCTGACATGACCTTGATTGATGAAGTGCCTGAAAACAAACGTGCTCAACAAAAACGCTCACCTCATAGTCACCCATGTGAAAATGGTGACTTTTATTTTACCGTTGTTAGGGCGGGAATTCAAGTTTCTTCAGGAATTCAAGTTTCTTCAGGAAGAGTATTGAGGTAAAAAAATATGTATTTTTGTTGATTTAGGTCCTGCGATGGACTGGAGACATGTCCAGGTGTCCCCTTCTCACACAGTGATGGCTGGACATGGGAACCAGTGACCCCCGCGACCCGAAAAGGAAGAAGCAGGTAAAGACTGGATGGATAAATAGATTTATCTAAACATTTAATATACCACTGTAATAGTATAGGGGAGATCAGATTTACTGACTGTCCAATACAGAGGTAAAATGAGCAGGTTTTATCCTGACACAAGTTATCATCAGTAATTCACGGGTTCTCTCTTTTTCAAGGATTTAATCAATAAATTGTGTGACCAGATACAATGTAATGTAAAAGGCATGACACGTTAATTATAGTTGGCATACCAGGAGTACTGCCATTTATTAACAGAATCATAAATTACATCATTACATATGTACAACTGATTGATCGATCAAATTCCTATAATTTATTCGTCAGCAGATTTAAATTAGGGACAACAGAAAACAAGTAACTAAGATGACATATTACTTATATCTGAAGGTTCTTTAACTTAGTTATTACTGGCAAAGATAAAGGAGAAGTTTAAGAATGATGCGGAGATGGAGGAAGAAAATTTTTTGAGATAAGTTCCAACCAGAATGACACTTTCCATGCGACTCTTCAGCTAAACCGCAGGTATGCTGGTAACATTGACAACTCTTTACCTTGCCAGACGGTCAGTCAAGAACGGAGCTTCCTTGACGTCTGAGTGAGAGAGGGCAGACCAGCCTTAGACGTTACCTTTCAGCGTCTTCTGCGCCCGCTTTGAATGGCAGAAATAGCTGCAGTTCCTGGTTGATTTCAGAATAATATATTCCTCAAAAGAAAAATCCATTCAAAGTTTTGAGCTGGAAAGCTCTGTTCGGATTGTCCAGCAGCATGCTGTAATCCTAGCTGATGGATGAGTCTTTTGCTTTGAACATATTACACCCATTCTCCATAACCTCCATTGGCTTCCTGTCACCTACAGAATTTAGTACAAAACTGCTCTCATTACACATCAATGCTTACACGGAACTTCACCTGATTATCTAAAGGACATTCTTGCACCATATTCATCCACCCGGCCTCATGTACAAAGACTTGCGTAGATTTCTTACTGAAAAGTAACGTACGGACAAATCCAGAAAAGTGTCCACGCACAAAAAAATCCAGATTTATCAAACTGTGCGTACACCGGAATCCACGCACATTCCTTTTGTACATCACGATGAACGTGGAACTGAGCGCACATGAGAGAGTGGCCGACTCCGCCTTTGACACGCCTCCGTATGAATATGCAAAGTCATTCAAATATGCCATGCACGACAGGAATGTCGTCTCTGCTCCATTGCAAACCATGTCGGAACGTGGAAAAAAGAGGAACTTCACGGACTGTGAACAGAAATCACTTCTGAGTGAGGCAGAGAAGCACGGAAAAAGGCTTCATTCGGCACGCACAGTGCAAAACAAACCATCCACTTTTAAATAAGAAGTTGACCAAGCTGATCTAACATGCCTGTATAGCTTAGTGGCGAACGCGCCCGCCCTTCGTCCCAAAGGTCGTGAGATCGACTCCCGCTTGGTACAATGTTTTTTTTTTTCATTCCGGATTTAAAGACCACAGGAAAACTATTGAATGAAACAACAAGAAATAGAACAATACATGAAATGAAAGGAAGCAGACGATTTATTGTTTTGTAAATAGTTTTCATGTGTATTTCAATCTGGAACGAAAAAAAAAAGAAAAACGTTGTACCATGCGGGAGTCGATCTCACGACCTTTGGAACTAAAGGCAAGCGCTTTACCCACTGACCTAAACGTAGGCGTGTTAATACAGCTTGGTTAACTTCTTATTTAAAGAAATTACATCTCATTGTTGTCAATATTGTTGCCACTATCTGGCGCATGCTTTTATATCCACTCATCTAATTGCGTCCATGTGGATGTAATAATCGTTAATCATGTGTGTTTGGTGGGATTTATGATTGTTTTCACATCGTGGACACGGTTTCACAGATCACCTGTAAGTGTCGCCAAAGGAACAATAACCACAGAAACGTGCGTACGCAAGCAGGGGAGCAGCCGTGGATTTCTACGTGGATGCGCAGATATTCCCGTTCATATCAGATTTGATACATACGCCACTTTGCGTGGAAAGTGACGTGCGCAATGTTTTTGTGCGCACGCATGGTTGATACATGAGGCCCCCGGTCTCTACGATCACAGAACAGTAATCTACTTCACATTCCATGAACCAAGTTAAGGACCATGGGAGACCAGGCATTCTGTGTGGCTGCCCCCCGCCTATGGAACTCCCTCCCTGACTACCCGAGAGCTCCACAGTCACTAGTTGACTTCAAAAATGGCTTAAAGACTTTTCTTTTTAAGCAAACCATATTCTGCCTCCACATGATTTTATCTTTGATCTTGGTTGATATTATTATTGATTTTACTTGATTTTATCACTTGTTTTGTTGTTGTAGCACTTTGAGATTTTTATTAATGAAAAATGCAGTATAAATTGAATTTATTATTGTTATTATTATTATTATTGCTCATGACTCGCGTCCAAAAGCAAAAAGAGAAAGTCAGTGCATCTTAACTTCCTCATAGCAACTGGGGAAGAAACAGGAAATTTAACTTTTAACGGGAACTTGACGTCAGTAGTACTCACTACCCTCATTGGTTTGTTTGACCAGTGGGAGGGAGATACTTGACGTTATCAGGATTCAAGGTGAAAGTCAGAAGCAGTCAGAAACAGAAATAATTGTTTAGAGGAAGACAGGGAGTTGTGGAGCCAGTTTCATGAAAACAACTGATTACTGTTTTTTAATTTCTAAACAAAGCTGAGAAGTTCAGTCTCATCATACAACTGATTAAACTGTTTCTTAACTGCTAAACAAAACTGAAGAGTACAACTTGACATTTTATTCAACTATAGACAGAGTTCTTTGACTCGTGTCCACATATTAAGAACATACCCGCATATTAAAGAATGACAACTCATGCAAATAAAAAATGATCATAAAATGACATAAAGTTGTTATTTTGATATATTTGAATTATGACAAATTAAAAGAAGCCTCTTGTGATTTAATTGTGTTCTAGATTCAAATTAAATGGAATAAACTGTGTTAAAGTATTTCACTGCAGGTTTACAGAGAAAAAAGGTGTTTCACTGAGAGGATCAGTGAAAAGGTGTTTCGACGGACTGTTCAGAGTGTGGTCCAGTACAGTCTCAGAAAGACAGGTGTATCACCACACCACACTGTTAAATCACTTTGATAGCAAACAACAAGATGATTGATCCCAAGCAACTTTAACATTGACCATGTTGAGCTTTAGTGACTGTCAAGACTTAGAAGCTATACAGTGCTAAATGCACATCTTGACTGACTTGTGTCTCATTTAAAGCTTCATTTTCAAAAAAGTGTTTATTGTTCAGACTAGCAACTTAGTTTATTTTCTTTACGTTGGCTCACTTCCTGTTTGAACTGGTCAAGGTACAACCATCTTCTTTGCCTCCATCCGTTTTCTGTGTAAAGGGATTTAATATTGTTTCTCTCACAGATACTGCATCTGTTAATTCGGCTTCTGTTTAGGCTGCATGTTCATTCTGCCGCTGCTCACTGTGATGGTTTTCTTCTAGAGGTTTTTCTTCAGTCTGTCATTATTGAACACTGGATTTGTGATGCTCCTTGACTTTCAGCTTCCACTGCTGCTAACCATTTGGGGCATCATTACATTTCGTGTTCTTGGAACTTTTTGAGTTTTCAGTTTGTTTCATTTAATTTTTCTTCCCTCAATCTTTTTTAATACTGTACCAGTTTTTCCTCTGCCAAAAGCTTTAACTGTTTTATGCAGCTAAGTTTACACTTGCTCTTCATTATTATCTGTAAAGGATAATTGAAGAGTGTAGTACTTTTGCTAATGATGTCGTAGAGTATTAATAAATCCCCAGAACTTTTTTTTTCTCTCTCTTTAGCAGCTCTCCTAGAGCCCCCAAGGTTTATACAGGACTGAGAACAAGTGAATTATTTACCTCACATATAGATTATCACAATGGTTTCTCTGTAATCATGAAGCAGGACACGTTGTGATGCACACAACCTCACAAGGTCAGCTTATCTGAGGTTAGAAAAACATGGCTCCCAGCTCAGGAACCTTGAAAACAAGCACCGACGAGAAAGAAACAAGGAAGGTGAAAAACAGTAACTGTGATGTTTGTTGAAGCATTATTAAGCATTCAAATGTGTGTTATTAAACATATACTGTCTTGCTCATCTTTGTTTTAATTCCTGGAAGTTTACAGATTTCCCTTTAATTTCATATAGCTTATTTTTCATCCTTCCAATTAATTTATTAGCTGATCTTTAAGACAACCCTTCCCTGAGTGGATCACGGTGTGTCCAATTCTCCATCTCAGCCATCCTTATCTCCTAGCATACGTCAACCAATCTTGCCAACATGGCCTTTAGCGCTAATGGTCCACTTAATGGTTTTTAAAATAGTTGCAGCCAAGATGATTAGTTGATCACCTGATTCATCTGAGAGGAAGATAACTGATGGTTTTGATTAAGCCTTAAAATCTCAATTAACCTCAGCCAATCAGTGCATTAGGTGAATAGGAGATAAAACTAATCAGTCTTAAATGTCACAAAGCTATTTCAATACAATAAGACTGTTATACAGAAGTTTTCCTGGAGGGTTAAAAACGCAACCACAGAAACATTGTTGTGTACGAGTGCCAGAAATGTGTTCTTGAAACTTGTTTTCTTGGGACGTATTGCACTTTTTTTCCTTCAAACTTAGCCCTAGACTAAATAATACCTATTTATTTACTCCTAAGTTTTGTTTTTGTGTATTTATTGTTCATTCACTTATTTGATTGCTTTATTCAACTATAACATTTGCATTAGCCTGTTGATTCATAGCTGACAAAGCCCGAGGCAGGTTGCACCCTAGACAGGTCTCTTGTTCAATGTTGGCACATGAAACGTTTTGGATTAAAAAAAAGAAAAAAATCACTCCCATAGTCTTTTTAAACGATGCACTTACACAATGTTTTACTGTCAGGATGGTGCCAATCCAAGCAATGGAAGTGATAAACTTGTTAGCTGCTTTGAAATGTGGAAGTGGTGCACTGAGCCAACAATGTGAGCCTAGATTTAGAAGTAGGTCTAACATTTTGTTACACGTCACACCCTGCTGGCAGATTTAGTCCCTAGCCATCCACTACTAATTTGTTTTATATCACACTTTTTCCTGGCAACTGCTGTAAGAGTAAGCAAAATCGTAAATACTAATATATGTCAGTGACAGACTGTTGTGTTCATTAAAGACTGATATAATGTCTTCATCCATTATTCAGGAATTTCAAGGAAACCATTGATTTTAATACCTGGAACCAACAAAAACTAGAAGACAATTAGATGGCACACTCTCTTTACTATCAGACATTTAGAAAACATTGAGGAATAGTACAAAGTATTACCTGGAAGAAATTATACATGAACAAAGAAATTACACAAACCTTTAGAACAAGATAAAAAGAATAACCGCAATGTAAATCTTTATTGCAGGGACAGAGAAACAAGAAAAGACAAGCAGTAACCGGGCACAGAGAATCTTTCCAAATATAATCATCAATTGTACATAGCTGATTTACTATGCAGCACAAATTATCTTTGGATACAATGAACTAAGAAAACAAATAAAATATGCATATGTACTAATTAAGAGGGTTTTAGCTAAAACTAAATAAATATCAAGCACATGCTGCTTAATATTTTATTAGCCTGCTGCACTTCGACCCGATATAAGCTATCTGCAGAAAATGTAAAAATCTCTGGTATGTAAAGAGCTTTTTATTTATTGTGTCATCAAGGCTTCAGGGTGGCGGGGGAGCTGGTGCCTATACATCCTGCAGTCACTCTGCAAAAAGTAGGATGCACAGTGGACATGTCTCAAGTGCATCATAAGACCACATATAGAAAAACAAGACAAAGATTTGCACTCATGTCCTCATGGACCTACCCTGCATGTTTTAGGTCTGTGGGAGGAAACTGAAAGTTATGCACCATAACTCATGTTCCCTGAAGGAAGGGAACGAGGTGCAACATACTTGCTATGGGAATTGCGCCCCCGCGTGATTACCTGAAGGAATATACTCACGCCTTTACGGCTAGGGGCGTCACCGCCGCGCCAGAGGCCCCGCCCTCTGGTTACTTAAGCGGCGTGCGCCCCTCCATCTTCCTCTTGAAGAGTGCACTTCACCGAGCTTTCAGCATTGAAAAGGGCCAGTTATGTTGCACCTCGTTCCCTTCCTTCAGGGAACATGAGTTATGGTGCATAACTTTCAGTTCCCTTTCAGTCATGTTCTCTCGGTGCAACATACTTGCTATGGGAACGTAATCCATTCACGCCCTTGAAATGCTCAGTAAAATGCATGCTAAGGAGAACGTCTGCCTCTGATCAGTAGGCATCCCAAGGTTACTTTCTACTGAATGTTAGAAAGAACAGCCTGAGTGACGTCACCTGCAGTAACATCCAAACTGTAATGCCTTGCAAAAGTATTCAAGGAACTCCAATTCGCAGCAGCGCAGATGTCTGCAACTGGTAT
>JBBPBX010051811.1:0-24443 GCA_038048925.1 Garcialebias charrua
TACATATATATTTATATTCATTTATATACCCATCTACATATATCTACATATACATCCCTACATCCATTTGTGTGTGGTTGTGAGCATGCATAAGTGAATAAGGTTCCTCCAATAGAACATTTAGTAGCGAATGTGAAGCATCAGAGATCTGTCCCCCCAAAGCCCGAGACAGACGAAAGGGCGATCAAAGCCCAAGACCCCAGGAAGGACCCCGAGCCCAGAGTCCCCAGGACCACCCGAACAGGACGAGCCACTCGTCCACTCCCCAGATCCGACCAAGGGGAAGAACCGGACGAACCCCACCAGGGACCACACACAATGACCCCCCGGGGTCAACAGCGACAAATACACAGGCCCCCGCCGGAGCCCGCTGCACCGATGTAGCCCCAGGGCCGGTCACCGATGCTCGGGCACCGGGGACGCCCACCCCTCAGGTCCAGACCCGACAGGACCAGAGGACCCGAGCCCCACCAGGCAGCCACCAGGCCGAGCCGACAAACGCCCAAGCGCCCAGCCCCAGATAGTGAGGGCCCCAAGCACGCCCGCAGGCAGAGGAACACCCACCAGGGGGCCACGTGGCAGGAGCGCGACACTAGGTAGCCTCAGAAGTATCAGAGAGGGGGCAGTCCAAGTCCCAGCCTGACACTTAAACATTCATACACAGACACACTCATTCAGACCCACCCTCATCCTCACCCTCAGTCACAGAAAGACAAACAATAACGACACGCTCCATTCATAATCCCGATGCACACTCTATACCCCCAGGTCCAAGACATGTACCTGCTCCCTACATGGGGCAGCCCACATCCAAACCCAGGAGGTAGGCCCATTCATTCTGGGGTGGAGAGTAGCAGACATCCAAGATCCGGCCCACCCCACGCCCCGCCGACAGGACAGGACAGGACACTCGAGCCCAAGCAGCCCCAGGGGGAGCGCACTGCCAGTCCCGCCCACGGCAAACCCGCAGGCCCCGAACCCCCCCACACCCCAGCACAACCCCTGACGGCCCACCCCCAGAATGTCCGCCAGGCAACCAGGGGGGTAAGAGAAAAATAAATAAATAATATATATATATATATAAATAAATACATAAATAAATAAAATTGAAATTAACAAATCAAGACCCCGACACACACACCCCCGTCCCCAAATGTACTGTTGGTGAGTGTTGTTCTAAAGTGTACTTAAAAAGGAAAGAGAAGGAGCAAAGGCTGGCATTATACCAGTTTCCCCTCCACTCCAACTCTAACCCAAGCCCTAATTGTCTAAATGCATAATGTTGAGTGAGCATAGGCATGGGGGTGAGATTGGTGTCATCCCGCCACCCATAGCCATAGTGCTCAATCCATTCCCTATATGTGACTTTTATGAAGAAGTTTATGAATGAATGTCTAAAGTGTATATAAAATTGAGTCCCAGGTGTTCTGAACAACAGAGATGTAGAACCATTGCAGCACACCCGAGACTCAAATTCCCTACATGTATTAATTTAAGATGAAGAGGGCGGAGGTGCGTGTTGAGGGATGGGGAGAAAAATATCTGCAGGAACAGTGCTCCCACAGCGAGTCAGCTCCCCCGCTGACCCTGCGTACCCCCCCAGCTCGCCAAGGTCCACCCAAGGAGCGAGGAAAAAGAAACACCTCTCCGACCGCCAGGCCATTGAGCCAAGACCAGAGAGGACACGGCCCCGAGGGCCGCCAACAGCAGAACCAACAGCCCACACCCACCAGGGCCGCCGTGACCCCTGCGAACCGCAGTCAGCCCGCCGTCCAAGAAGACACAAAATCCCACATGGACGACACGGCCAAGAGCGCCCGCCCAACCGCCGACAGAGCCAGGAAGCACCAAGAACAGGCCCCAACCAGGGCCCGCACACCGGCCAAGCATAGTCCAAGACCATCATCAAGGACATCCACTTAATCCCCACCCCAGAAGAAATACTATACCCACCCTTCATATTAACAACTTTCAGAACACATAACACATTAGACACCCAGGCTGGGTTTGCCCGCTCCCTCCCATTGGCCACCAGTCACGCCCCCAGACACCCACCCCCCAGCATATGAACCCCAACCCACCAGCGAGCCGAGAGCCCCCGGCCAGAGCCGGGCACCAGAGCGCCAGCCAGCCCATAGCCCGGCGACCCGCCCGCCAGAGCCCAAGACCCCCGACCCCCACCAGGCCCAAGCCCGGGGACGACACGCCCCCAGAGTCCCAAGCCCCCGGCACCCGCCCCGAAACCACCCCAGCACAGCCGGGTCACCGACCGGCGACCCATGACCGCCGCCACCGACCACCCGAGGGCCCGCATGCCGTCCCTAGCAGATATCCCCCAGAACCCCCCCGGTCCTCCCCAGGTCGAAGACAAGGTCCTCCCCGCCCAAGCAGCCCCAACCCCCCGGCGCCCCAAACCCCAACCTCCAGTCCCAATGCCCCACAAGGCCACATCCCAGACCCCCCACCCTCACTACGTAACGGAGCCGATCAAAGAATGCCAAATAGATTGATCCAATGTGTCGGCAGATGCTGTTTCAAGACTAATATGATCTAACAGGAGATTTTTATACTGATTAATGCTAAGATTATTTTTATTTTTCCAATTTACGAGTATGGTTTTCTTTGCGATGCATAAGGCAGTGAAAAGCATATAGGATGTATTTTTTTCTAGTATAACATCTTCAAAGATACCCAATAAGCAAACAGATGGAGAGAGTGGGATATTAAATTTCAAACATTTAGACAAGTCTTCACATACCTGTACCCAGAACCTCTGAACGGGTGGACAGAACCAGAGCGCGTGAATATAATCATCAGGTGTGTTACTTATGCATTGTGAGCACTTGTTAGATGGTGTAAAGCCCATCTTAAACATTCGCTGACCTGTATAATGTACTCTATAGAGAACCTTATATTGTATTAATTGTAAATTGGAGATTCTAGTCAATTTAAAAGTATTTGAACATACTTGAGACCAAATTTTTTGTTCAAAGTTGATTGATAAATCTGACTCCCATTTTTCAACAGGTAGTGCTATCGAGTCATCGATTCTAGACAATTTTTTGTATATTTTAGATAATAATTTGGGTGGTTGAAAATTAATAAACTCTAACATACATGTTGGCGTTGTAAATTGGAGATTCTAGTCAATTTAAAAGTATTTGAACATACTTGAGACCAAATTTTTTGTTCAAAGTTGATTGATAAATCTGACTCCCATTTTTCAACAGGTAGTGCTATCGAGTCATCAATTCTAGACAATTTTTTGTATATTTTAGATAATAATTAGGTGATGGGGATTTTAAACCCCTGTTACCTTAATAAAAATCACACAAGATAAACAAGAGAAATGAGTTAGACAGAATCATGGAAACTTTGCAAAGGGGATTAGGCTTTTTAATGTACTTCTGAAACTTGGTTGGTCTCATGAACACATTCTTGCACAAATCCGAATTGTGCAGCAATCACAAACCATTTATACAAGTAGGAGGAGGAGTTGACAAGTTACACAAATCTCTGACAACATACAGATAGATAAACTGCAGTCAGGGTTCTGCATGAGGCAGGAACATCTAATCAAAACATTGTACCATGAACAAACAAAGAAGTTTGTCTGTTCTTCCTCAAGGACCAACACTGTTTGTATCTCAAATTAATTGTTTGAATGTGAACAGAGAACATTATATTAAAGTGAGCTGGGTAAGAATTATTGTTCAGAGTAATTAGTTTTAGATGATAAATGTTGAACATCTCCATCATTCCATCCTCTTATCATATAAACTGATCATTATCAATTATGTGAGTGGTATGGAAAACCGACCGTCCTGTTGCCCATACAGTAACGTCCTGACAACTCAGCATCACCTTCTTAGGATGGTTTGAGAGATTTAAAGTTTTGGAGAACTCTGTGGTGATGATTGTCATATTGCATGACTCATTTCAATGTTTGTGAGGAATAAAGATTTGAGGAGAACTTTGTCGTTTGATTTTACTTGATTTTATCACTTGTTTTATTTGTTGTAGCACTTTGAGATTTTTATTAATGAAAAGTGCGGTATAAATTCAATTAATTATTATTATTATTATTATTAGTTAATATGGTCTTATTTCATGGCTCTTTTTAAAGTTTTAAGAGGAATAATAAATTCCAGAGGGGATCCATCTATTTAATCTCAAAAACTAAAAGTTTTTCCAAAGAAATAAACCCTTTTTTTTATTATTTAAAAGAAGTATATATATATATGTTAAAAAACTAATCTATTTAATTGGTGTTAAACAAATAAAAAGAACTAATCTATTTGATTTGTATTAAACAAATAATATATTTGACTTGTGTCAAAATAAAAGAACTAATACATATTCAGAGATGTAGGAAAAGCAATAATAAGAACTCAGTATGTTTGTTAAAGATGTGGGAAACAATTAAAAACACAGCAAATAAAGAGGTCCTTTATGGACACATAAAAATAAAATAAAGTGAATAAAAGATTTCAGTTCAAATTTCTGTACCCTTTCAGTGGCTGATTAAAACCAAAACAGGATTAAAATAAGCAAATAAAATGATTAAAAGTTTGGCTTGAAATTACTTTGATTTTAAAATATAGCCTAGAAAAACTAACATTATCTTAGTACCAGACATTTGTGAAATTTTTCAGCACACAGAATCACTCAGTATTTTCTTTTTGGCTAATTAACACTCATCTTTCAGAGGAGTGAAATCGTCTTCATTTTGTTCCAGACGAGTTTGGTGCAAGCTGATCAGAACACCTGTGAAAGCTTTCATCATCATTTTCTTTAAAAGTGGTATCACACAGGAGAAGAGAATGCAGAACAGGAACAACACCGTTAGAAGAGGAGTGCAGATCTTCAAAAGGAGATGCCACCATGGTCCAGAGATGAACCATGACCAAAGATCTACAGGGTTTGCTCCTCTAGTCCCACTTTCAACATAGTTCTTGAGATCACTCAGATCATGTAAAGCATCATGGATGTCTCCTCCTGTTCCTGTTTCATCTGGGATGTAGGTGCAGCATGTTTCTCCAATGATTTTACATACGCCGCCTTGTGATGCTGTCAACAAATCAAGGACAACACGATTCTGCAAGATCATCTGTTTCAGTCCGCTCAGTTCGCTCAGGGTCCCATTTGCCAAATGATAGGTGTCGTTGATAAGACTGAGGAGGGCATATCTGTTGACTTCAACGTGATCTCGTACCTCACCGACTCCCACAAATGGGAAGAGTCCTTGGAAGAATTTCTCTCCTCCATTCCAGATCCTAAATTCCCATGGAACACCGGTGGCAGTGGTAAGCCCTCCCCATCTTTTTACCTCAGGCATTGGGGACCGTCTTGTCCGGTGGGCTGAGGGTATCAGCGCTTTCCTCAGTACGAACATTGGGTTGGATAGGGGGACCAAAGCACAAAGGCCCCCCCAATCAGGTGGTAGTGCAGTGTAGGCTCTGTGACCACACAAAAAATACCAGTCAGTTAATACACGAGAGCCTTTGTCACCTGGTACTGACAAGCTGCAGTGGGTGATCTTCTGACGTCCTCTCGTTTGCAGGCTGACATTGAAGGTTCTTTGTTCAAGGAGTTGCGTGCAGTCTGTGACATCTTCAAACTTTGAACAGTTGGCCTTTGCATATGGCCGCCCTGCTCTGCAGAAAACACAGTGGATGTAGTTCGGTGCATTCTTTTTTCTTGTTATATCACAGAAGGAATACACTTTGTCACATAAGTTCCAGGGTACCAGGCCCACTGGAGTGGTTCCGTTGTTGTAAACACAGTATCCCAGAGCTCCAACTGACAAATGGGACACCGTGATCAGTTCAGGTAGTTTTATCGACATCTGGGGTAGGGGCATCACGTCTGAGGTGATACTGCAGTTTGAAGCAAAGTCGTATCCCATAGAAGCCATGGCCAAACGTCTGTCTAGGTCTGTGTGGGTGTTCTTTACCTCGTTGGACAGTGGCACTGAGTAGTCACGTTTAGCCCAGCTGCCTGTTCCTGCGTGGGTGCTCAGACCATACAGACACGCTTGTTGAGCTGTGGACACAGCTGCTGGTCGGAGGCCTGAGTTTTGGGTGGCATAAGGCAGATGGGCACAGACATAACAGTTAGTAGCTTCACCTTCATAGGCTGTTTTGTTCATTAGTTGCCACCACAAGTTGGTGCTGTAGTCATGTGGGTGTTCTGAATCAGCTTTCAGCAGGTTGTTGAGGTCACTATTGGCTATGTGCCATGCTGCAGTCACAATGCAGTAGAGAGTCCACCTGGCATGTGGAGCCCCCATTGTTGCTCAGCTTACAGAATTACTGATCTCAAAATAGTCCTAACAGAACAGGGTCGTTGGTTTCTTCACTGGGTTTGAGATGACGCGCTCTAAATTGCCGCGCCCCCTTTGTAGCCAGACATCCACCACTGTTCTAATGACCTAAGAGTCCAGTACCTTATGCAGCTTGCAGTGACTGAGATGGATCCAGGAAGATCTTTCGGCGATTTTGACAGCAGTTGGTGTACTCAACAGTACTTGATACGGTCCTTCCCAACGTGGACACGCCCAAGATTTTCGTTTGACCACTCGGATGAAGACCCAGTCACCCGGTGTCACTGCTGTCGTTTCTTCCTGGGGAAACAGAGAATCAGAAGGCAGTAAAATTGTCTTTGACACTTCCTTTTCTTTAAGTGTTTTTATCATGTAATCTGCTAAAGTCTGTTCTTCATCTGCTTTTTGCAGATCTGGTGAGAAAAGAGGCATTCGGTATGGTCTGCCATGAATTATCTCAAAAGGGGTCAGACCATTAGTTGTTGGAGTGATTCTCATGTACAATTTCACAATGTCTAGGCACTCTGGCCATGGACGTTTTGTGGTGTCCATGGTTTTTCTTAACCTGGATTTGATTGTACCGTTTGTTCGTTCGACCAGTCCGGCGCTTTGGGGATGATAGGCACAATGATTTTTTAAAGTCAAGCCTAGGTGCATAGCCATGTCACGTATGACCTGATTAACGAAATGAGGTCCATTATCACTGTATATCGTTTCTGGGATCCCGTGTACAGGAATAATATCTTTACAAATGGCTTTAGCAACTGTGAGAGCGTCTGCATGTTTACTTGGAGTTATTTCCACCCATCTTGAAAAAGAATCAATCATTACAAGACAGTATTTGTATTGACCACTAGGTGACAATTCAATGAAGTCCATGTACATTCTTTGAAATGGGTAATTAGGTGTTGGAAAAGAGCCCCTTTTAGGTCTCAAATTACCCTGTGAGTTGTGTCTGATGCAAACAAGACAAGCTTTACAAAAACCTTTCAAAAATGAATCAAGGCCAAAAGTGGTAAAATGTCTTTGAATCATGTCAATCATCCCAGCACTTGAAACATGGCACAGCCCATGAGCTACAATTGCTGCAGCTTTGAACAGAGATTTTGGTAGAACTGGTTTATTATTTATATGATATAAACCGTTCTCATCATGATTTTGCTGGGCATTTCGGGCCTCCCACATCTGTTTTTCCTGCTTTGGAGCAGCTTTTTGCATATCCAAAAGAACTGATTTATTAATCATGTCTTCATTCAGTGAGCTCATCAAAAAACATGAGCCATAAATTCCCTTAGCAGCTTCTTTAGCTACAAAATCAGCAAATCTGTTACCATTTGAAACAAAGTCTGTGTTTCTGGTGTGAGCAGTGCATTTGCAAACAGAAATGTTGTTTGGTTTGTGGATGGAATTTAAAAGTTCTGTCAAAAGTTTTGCATGTGTCACAGGTTTCCCACTAGATGTCAACATACCCCTGTTTTCCCATTGCTTGGCAAAGTAAAACAGAGTTGAGAAGGCGTACTGGCTGTCCGTGTAAACAGTAACACTTTGTCTTTCAGCCAGCTGGCATGCGCGTGTGAGTGCAATTATTTCTGCAGCCTGAGCTGAGTGATGGTGGGACAGCTGCTTTGCTTCTATGATAACGTCAGGGAGCTGGACAATTGCATAACCAGTCTGAGTTTTTCCTGTGTCAGTCCTGAAACATGATCCGTCCACAAACCAAACTAACCCGTCAGTCAGAGGTGTGTCAGTTAAATCAGATCTGGGCAAACGAACCTGTTCAGTGATTTCTAAACAGCTGTGAGGTGTTCCGTCATCTGGGAGTGGAAGAAATGTTGCTGGGTTTAAGACATTACAACGTTTGATGTTTATGTGGCTCTGTGATAACAAAAGTGCAGTGTAGGAGAGGTGGCGAGCTGGGGACAGGATGTTCATTTTGCTCTGCAGCAACAACACGTCCACGGCATGAGGTACAAGGAGGTCTGTCTCATGAAACAAGATCAAGTCAGCTGTGATCTGCACAGCCATTGCAGCAGCACAAACTGCTTGAACGCACGGTGGTAAAGCTAATGCCACAGAGTCTAATTTCTTTGAGTAAAAACCAAGAGGTTTCATTTTGTCTCCATGCTTTTGCAGAAGAACTGATGTCATAAAGCTGTTTCTACAATCAACAGTCAGTGTAAAACGTTTTGAATAGTCAGGCAGAGTCAAAGAAGTTGTTTGAATGAGTTTCTGCTTCAATGTTAAGAAGGCTTGCTTCGTGGGCTCAGTCCAAGTGATTTTGTCTGTCAAGGTCATAGGAGTGTCATAGATCAAACAGAGCAAAGGTTGTGTCAGCTCGGCGTAATGTGGGATATAATATCTACAAAAATTACTGAGACCAAGAAAACTCATCATTTGTTTTTTTGTTTCAGGCCTCGGTGCGTCAGCAATGGCCTGTTTTCTTTTCTGCTGTATCTGTTTTCCATCAGCTGATAGTGTATGTCCCAAATAACTGATTTCAGTCTGTACCCACTGTATCTTAGATCTGCTCACTTTGTTACCTGTTTGTGCTAAATGTTTCAGCAGTGTGATTGAGTCACGTCTGCATGCTTCTTCTGTTGGTGATCCGACTAAAATGTCATCCACGTAAACCAACAACTGACTACCTTCACTCAACACAAGGTCAGACAAGCATGACATGATGGCTTGTGTAAATATTGTGGGGCTAAATGTGAGGCCCTGCGGAAGCCGAGTGAACGTAAATCTTGTTTTTTCAAAAGTAAACGCGAACCAGAACTGTGAGTCAGTGTGAATGGGTATGCTGAAGAATGCATTACTGAGATCAATCACTGTAAAATATTTGTTGTCTGGATTTAAAGAGTTCAGCAGAGTGTGGGGGTCTGGAACGTTTGGGGCGATCGATTGTATCGCCTCGTTCACAGCCCTCAGATCCTGGACAAGTCTCCAATCCTCCCTGTTGGCCTTTTGAACAGGAAAGATAGGAGTATTGCAGGGAGAATCAGGACACTTTCTAATTACACCTGCTTTCAATAAATCAGAAATGACTGGTGTAATGCCTTTCACGGCCTCCGGTTTCAGTGGATACTGTTTAACCACTGGTCGCCAATCTGATTTTGGCTTTATTTGTACTGGAGGGATGGAATTCAATAACCCAACATCTGAAGGCCCAGAAGACCATAATGTTTCAGGTAATTGTCTCAGGTCTGCCTCATCACGTTCTGAGAGGAGCACCATGTCTGATTGTCATAAGGAGAGAGCATGCACTCTGGGTTCACACATCAGAACCAAACAAAGCTGTTTCTTCCACATTTTGCACGACGCACTGTATGACCATTCATTTTGTGGGGGAGAGAAGTCTGTGGAAACAGCCGTTGTTCTGATCTGAAAACCCACATCTCTCCATTGCATGTCGTTTGGTTTAAACAAACATATGTGTGGGATTGTGTCCAGTTTGTAAAAATGCTTTTGTTGTTCAGGCAGGAGAACTGTTGCAGCGGCGAGAGAATGTCTGTCGGTGTACAGCTCAGCGATCGCCATGGTGACCTGCTTTTCTGCCAGAAAAGCATTTATGTAGTCTGTGTCATCTTGTTTAAGAATATTCATTGTTAAATGTAGCTGACTTAAAGGCATTTCATCTTCAAGGGCTGTTAACACACTTCCTGCCTCCTGCATCAATGTAGAAGCAGCTGCCAGGTTATTAGTTGAACCCAGATCATATGAGCAGAAAACGTCAATAAGGCTTTGATTTGCATAAATCTGTGTTTTATTTAATCTTGCTGCTCTCATCCCATCCTGGACGGGGACTACAGCAATGGCGAGTTTTGTCAACAAGTCTCTACCAAGAAGGTTAATTGGACAATCAGGTGATATCACGACGTTTGCTGAGAAGGAGTAGCCAGTTTCTTCATCTGTGAAGTGTACTGGTTTTGAAATCATTTGTCTATTTGTCATACCATCTGCTGATTTTACCCAGATGGAGTTTTGTGATGGTTTCAGACCAGGAATGCTGGTTTTTAAAACAGTCTTGCACGCGCCTGTATCACACAAAAAATCAACAGGGATCGTGTTCACCCGCAACGTCACATACGGCTTCTCCTTCAGTGAGCTCAATAAGTTCCATGCTGAGCATATGTTTACTATCTCTTGACCTTGGGCAAAGTCAGAGCTGGCTGCACTTTCATCTAGTCATGCACTGAAACCTCTGTTTTGAGGGTGCGGTGGAGCAGCTGATAAATCTCCATTAAACCCCCCGTTTTGAGGGTGGTTTGGAGCACCTGAGAAATTTTCATTAAACCCTCTGTATTGATAGTGACTAGGAGCAGCTGGAAACTGCCCTCTGTGAGCGCCCCTTCCCCTCCCTTGGGAGTTTTTGTAACATTCTCGTGAGAAATGACCCAATTTCCCGCACGAAAAGCAGCTTTCCGGATGTGGCTGCCTGAATGTGTTAAAACCATTTTGTCTTGGCCTCATGCGACCCCGTCTGTTAATTCTTCTTGAAGGGCCGCTGTAAAATACGTCTGAGTCATTACTAAGGAACACATTTGTCTTGTTATCAGCGTTATTTCCTGCTTTTCTGTTTGTTATAATTTTTTCTGCGTGACGCGCCCACTGCATTAGGACCGTCACGGAGCATGTGTCGACCTCTATCAGATGTTTCCTCACCCATTTACCAATCTCAGGACGAAAAGATTGTAACAGGCCATTTTTCAGCTGTTGTTGAAAAGCTGAGTCATCATTTTCGGCTGGAATAATACCGCAGTGAACTTTGAATTCCTTCTCGTATCTGATTTTAAAGTCAGTCACCTCCTCATCAGGTTTTTGTTTCACAGCTGAGAGGGCTGCATAATCAGCACGCCTTTTAAAGGCCTCTCTCACACGTGCACAAAGAGCTGACCACTGTGTTAAATAGCCACCTGTTAACTGTTGGTTTGTTTGAGGATAAGGGTACGGATTGTTGTCATTATCTCTGCCTGTGTAATCACCCCGCACTCTGGCCCAGTTCTTTCCCAACGACGATTTAGCCGCTTCCCCCGTTTCATGGCCATTTAGATGATAAGAATGTATGATTCCTAGCATATCTGTGATCCATGCCTCTGGATCCTCAGCCACATTTATGACGCCCTCAGCTGCAACCATGAATTTAGTATCTTTGGTATCTGTGTTTGGAGTTGATCTACTTATATAATTTCCCATTATTGCTAGGTATGACAAACACTTTGTGTACTTATTAATATACGTGCGCAAATTAATTTTAAAACTGGAAATGTTTAGATCCAATGAGGCCACTTACACTTAATTTTCAAATAGGAGTCCTTGAAAACAAACCAGAGAATGTGGTTGTGTTTCCTATACAGTACTCCTCAAACACTCACGTCAAACAAACCTTGTTTCATACAAGAGATTCACATGGAAAACATGAGCTGGATCTCTTTACACACCACACACAGGTACCAAATTCACACAAGCGCTTAAAAGAAGCAAAAAGTACCTTATCCACTCTCAAAAGACAGGCCACAGTAAAACAAAACAATCACACAGAGAAGTAGACTTGGCGAAGGTTAAGCACGGGCGGGGGCCAGAGAAGGCCCACAGAAAACAGATAAGAGATGCTCAGAGGGGCGCAGAGTGTGCCCACATACACACACACTCACACACACACACACTCACACACACACACACACACACACACACACACACACACACAGGAGCCTGGAGCAGGAAGCACACAACAGAGGAGAGTGGGAGAGAGAAAAAGTCAGAGTTGCAGGAACGTTCACAAACGTACAAAAGAAGGACTAAAAATGTCAGATTTTTTAAACAAATACACGACGCGATATAAAAAGATAAACGCCTTATTATCCCTTCTCGTCCAGCTGGGCCTTCAGTGTCCAATATAAAGTCTGGCGGTCAGCTTCACAAACGTACAGTATGATCTCAGCGTAATTTTGACCGCCCTCGCTTTAATATCAAAAGATCTTGGTTCTGTCAACTAGCGACGTGCGCAAAAGTTCGCCTAGTTTTTGAAAAACAGAACCTCACTCCAAATTTCAAGGCCAAGCATCGAGACAGTTCAAACCATATTCATACGACGTATCAGCAAAAATAATAAATAAAAAAATCTGTTACTCACGTCTTGTTAGTCTGTGTGGTGTGATAGGGATGTCCGTCAAGCCGTTCCTGATGATTTCAAAGGACCTAAAACGCTGGCCAGGTGAGGCAAACCCCCCCGGGCTTTGTCGCAGGCCGTGCACGGGCTTCTGTGCAGCGTGTCCTGTTTGACGTTCACCAGGAGCGGATATGAGGAAACACCCGGGTAGTTTCGGCACCAATAATGTTAGGTGTTTAGACACCTGTTACCTTAATAAAAACCACACAAGATAAACAAGAGAAATGAGTTAGACAGAATCATGGAAACTTTGCAAAGGGGATTAGGCTTTTTAATGTACTTCTGAAACTTGGTTGGTCTCATGAACACATTCTTGCACAAATCCGAATTGTGCAGCAATCACAAACCATTTATACAAGTAGGAGGAGGAGTTGACAAGTTACACAAATCTCTGACAACATACAGATAGATAAACTGCAGTCAGGGTTCTGCATGAGGCAGGAACATCTAATCAAAACATTGTACCATGAACAAACAAAGAAGTTTGTCTGTTCTTCCTCAAGGACCAACACTGTTTGTATCTCAAATTAATTGTTTGAATGTGAACAGAGAACATTATATTAAAGTGAGCTGGGTAAGAATTATTGTTCAGAGTAATTAGTTTTAGATGATAAATGTTGAACATCTCCATCAGTTTAACACACCTTATCAGCATTTACTCTTTTTTGCCCGCTATTATTATTATTTTATTATTATTTCAAGTGTCGGCTTTTTAACCAAGATGCCTCCAAAACTTAAATCATCTGCACAGAAGCCGGCATCTCTGCCACATGCTGACACACCCTCCTGCACGGAGGAGCACATTGACAGCTCTACCTCCGTTGCTTTCAAAGCCGAGCTGTTGTCAGCTCTGCGGGTTGAAATGGCAGCTATTTTCAAGACAGAACTCCAAGCAGCTTTTACTGAAAACTTATCGAATATAAAAGCTGAGCTCCTTGCAGTGAAGTCGGAATTAACCAGCAGTATTTCAACCATTCAGCATGATGTGCGTGCGCTGAAGGACACCGTGGGTGCGCTGGAGACGTCATGCTCCACATGCTCCGATGACATCACCTCCCTGCAGGCTACAGTGGAGCAGCTGTCTGCTAACTTTAAAAAACTGGACAATAAATGTGATGATCTGGAGGCCAGATCTTGTCGTAATAATTTGCGGCTGATAGGAATTTCTGAGGATTTCTCAGTTTCATGTACAGCTGTTTCCACGTTGCTTAAAGATGCGTTTCAGCTAGAGAAGGAACCGCTGGTGGACCATGCCCATCGCACTTCCCAACAAAAACCTAAATCTGGTGAGAGACCTCGTCCTATAATTGTTCGCCTGCATTATCTTTCTGACTGTATGGACATAGTGCGACGAGCTAGGACCCAGCAGCGGATCATGATGGGTGACACACGTTGGTTTGTTTTCCCTGACCACACACCGAGGATGGCTGGTGCACGCGCCACCTTGATGTTCGCCGTCAGCTGCGTGAGATTCCTGGGATCCGTTTTGGACTGCTCTATCCAGCGCGACTTCGGGTCATGCATAACGGCACGGAGAGGGAGTTTACTTCACCAGAAGAGGCCACTGTCTTCATCAACTCACTGAAGACTTAAAACTTTCCAAAGATGTGCCACATTGATGAATCCTGATGAGCTTGTGGGAGCTCAAACTGCAGCTTTTTTGCTACTACGTTGCTAAAAACCGTAAGCATAAACTTTAGAGGTTTGACTCCGTTTGGAGTCTGCACTGGGTTCTCCATCGTTTGGGGATGGGGTCGTTGTAAGTGCTGTGGGGAGGGGGGTGGTGGTGGGTGGTGTTTGTTTATTTGTTTTATTTTATTCTCATTATTATTATTATTATTATTATTTATTTTTTTTGGGTGTGTTTCTTTTGTTTTGGGTGGGGAGCATTGCATTATATTCAGATTGTTTTTGTCCCTTTTTTCCAATTCATTTTGAAATATGTCTAATGATAATAATGTGAATATTCCACAAATGGGCTCTTCTGTGAGATTTTTGAGCTGGAATATTAAAGGTATGGGCAGCCCACTTAAGAGGTCAAAAAATTTTGCCCATTTGAAACGTCTCAAAGCTGATCTAGTGTTTTTACAGGAAACCCATATGCGTATCAAAGATCAGGTCAGGCTAAAATGTTCTTGGGTTTCTCAGGTATTTCATTCAAATTTCAATTCTAAAGCCAGGGGGGTTGCTATTTTAGTTGGTAAATCTATTCATTTCTCAGCTTCTAAAGTTATATCAGACAAAAACGGCAGATATTTAATTGTTTCTGGTACTTTATTTCATATCCCAGTTCTGCTAGTTAATATATATGCTCCTAATTTTGATGATCCAAGATTTATGAATAAACTATTTGAATCCCTTCCTTCTTTAGACAATAATTTCCTCATAATAGACGGGGATATGAACTGTGTCACTGACCCCAATTTAGATAGGTCTCACCCACGCAGATTGGTTCCATCATTAATGGCTAGATCACTTTCGGATTTTATGTCAAAAAATGGATGTGTTGATCCTTGGAGATTTTATAACCCCCAAATCAAGAAATTTCTTTTTTTTCCCCATTTACATCAGTCTTTCTCTCGTATTGATTATTTTTTTGTTGACACTAAGCTGTTACCAAATGTTCTATCTGTTGATTATCATCCTATTGTAATTTCTGATCATGCTCCTTTGTCATTAGATATTAAGTTTGCTTTTCAACATCGGTATGTCACACCTTGTAGATTCAACCCCCTTAAAAGTTTAATACATTTATTTCAGCTCAAATTGATGATTTCATTACAATAAACCTAAACGAGAATGATCCCTTCTCATATTCTTTACTATGGGAATCACTAAAAGCGTTTTTACGAGGGCAAATAATTTCATATTCCGCCCATTTGATTAAGATGCGTAAGGCGAATTTGCTAGAACTGAGTGCTCCATCCATCATCCATCCATCCATCCATCCATCCATCTTCTTCCGCTTATCCGGGGTCGGGTCGCGGGGGTAGCAGCC
Source organism: Garcialebias charrua (assembly GCA_038048925.1). NCBI lineage: Eukaryota > Metazoa > Chordata > Actinopteri > Cyprinodontiformes > Rivulidae > Garcialebias > Garcialebias charrua. The sequence goes on from JBBPBX010051811.1 coordinate 15,490, forward strand.
TAAGTAGGGAGGCCCAGACTTCCCTCTCCCCAGCCACTTGGAGCAGCTCCTCTGGGGGAATCCCAAGGCGTTCCCAGGCCAGCCGAGAAACATAGTCCCTCCAGCGTGTCCTGGGTCTTCCTCTGGGTCTCCTCCCGGTGGGACATGCCCGGAACACCTCACCAGGGAGGCGTCCAGGAGGCATCCTAACCAGATGCCCGAGCCACCTCAACTGGCTCCTCTCGATGTGGAGAAGCAGCGGCTCTACTCCGAGTCCCTCCCGGATGACTGAGCTTCTCACCCTATCTCTAAGGGAGAGTCCAGCCACCCTGCGGAGAAAACTCATTTCAGCCGCTTGTATCCGAGATCTTGTTCTTTCGGTCATAACCCAAAGCTCATGACCATAGATGAGGGTGGGAACGTAGATCGATCGGTAAATTGAGAGCTTTGCCTTTTGACTCAGCTCTCTCTTCACCACGACAGACCGGTACAGCGCCCGCTTCACTGCGGACGCTGCACCTATCCGCCTATCGATCTCACGCTCCAGTTTTCCCTCATTCGTGAACAAGATCCCGAGATACTTAAACTCCTCCACTTGGGGCAGGACCTCCTCCCCGACCCGGAGAGGGCATGCTACCCTTTTCCGGCTCAAGACCATGGCCTCGGATTTGGAGGAACTGATCCTCATCCCGGCCGCATCACACTCGGCTGCAAACCGCTCCAGTGAAAGCTGTAAATCACGAACTGATGAAGCCAGTAGGACCACATCATCTGCAAAAAACAGAGAAGCGATTCTAAGGTCACCAAAACGGATCCTCTCAACACCTTGGCTGCGCCTAGAAATTCTGTCCATAAAAGTTATGAACAGAATCGGTGACAAAGGGCAACCTTGGCGGAGTCCAACTCTCACCGGAAACGAGCCTGACTTACTGCCGGCAATGCGGACCAAGCTCTGACACCGGTCGTACAGGGACCTAACAGCCCTTATCAAAGGGCCTGGTACCCCATACTCCCGGAGTACCCCCCACAGAACCCCCCGAGGGACGCGGTCGAATGCCTTCTCCAAGTCCACAAAGCACATGTAAACTGGTTGGGCAAACTCCCACGCACCCTCCAGGACCCTGTTGAGGGTGTAGAGCTGGTCCAGTGTTCCACGACCAGGACGAAAACCACACTGCTCCTCCTGAATCCGAGGTTCGACTATCCGACGGACCCTCCTCTCCAGAACCCCTGAATAGACCTTACCAGGGAGGCTTAAGAGTGTGATCCCCCTATAGTTGGAACACACCCTACGGTCCCCCTTTTTGAATAGGGGAACCACCACCCCAGTCTGCCAATCCAAGGGAACTGCCCCCGATGTCCACGCGATATTGCAGAGTCGCGTAAGCCAACACAACCCTACAACATCCAGAGCCCTAAGGAACTCCGGGCGAATCTCATCCACCCCTGGAGCCTTGCCACCGCGGAGCTTTTTAACCACCTCGGCGACCTCAGCACCAGAGATCGGAGAACCCGACCCAAAGTCCCCAGGCTCCGCTTCCTCAGTGGAAGACGTGCCAGTAGGATTGAGGAGGTCTTCGAAGTATTCCGCCCACCGACTCACAACATCCCGAGTTGAGGTCAGTAGCACGCCACCCCCACCATAAATGGTGTTGGTCGCGTACCTCTTTCCCCCCCTGAGACGCCGGATGGTGGACCAGAATCGCCTCGAAGCCGTACGGAAGTCATTCTCCATGGCCTCTCCGAACTCCTCCCACGCCCGAGTTTTTGCCTCAGCAACCACCCGAGCCGCATGCCGCTTGGACTGCCGGTACCTATCAGCTGCTTCCGGGGTCCCACAAGCCAAAAAGGCCCAATAGGACTCCTTCTTCAGCCTGACAGCATCCCTCACCGGTGTCCACCACCGGGTTCGAGGGTTGCCACCACGACAGGCACCAACAACCTTGCGGCCACAACTCCGATAAGCTGCCTCGACAATAGAGGCGCGGAACATGGCCCACTCGGACTCCATGTCCCCCGCCTCCCTCGGAACGTGTTCAAAGCTCTCCCGGAGGTGGGAGTTAAAGCTCCGTCTTACGGGAGACTCTGCCAGACATTCCCAGCAGACCCTCACAATACGTTTGGGTCTGCCAGGTCTGACCGGCATCCTCCCCCACCATCGGAGCCAACTCACCACCAGGTAGTGGTCAGTTGACAGCTCCGCCCCTCTCTTCACCCGAGTGTCCAAGACATGCGGCCGCAGATCAGATGAGACGACAACAAAGTCGATCATCGAACTGCGACCTAGGGTGTCCTGGTGCCAAGAGCACATATGGACACCCTTATGCTTAAACATGGTGTTCGTTATGGACAATCCATGACGAGCACAGAAGTCCAATAACAGAACACCACTCTGGTTCAGATCAGGGGGGCCGTTCCTCCCAACCACACCCCTCCAGGTCTCACTGTCATTGCCCACGTGAGCGTTGAAGTCCCCCAGTAGAACAAGGGAGTCCCCAGGAGGCGCACTCTCCAATACCCCCTCCAAGGACTCCAAAAAGGGTGGGTAGTCTGAGCTGCCGTTTGGTGCATAGGCACAAACAACAGTCAGAGCCCGTCCCCCCACACGTAGGCGAAGGGAGGCTACCCTCTCGTTCACCGGGGTGAACCCCAACGTACAGGCACCAAGATGGGGGGCAACCAGTATGCCCACTCCTGCTCGGCGCCTCTCACCAGGGGCAACTCCAGAGTGGAAGAGTGTCCAACCCCTCTCAAGGAAACTGGTTCCAGAGCCAGAGCCATGCGTTGAGGTGAGTCCGACTATTTCTAGCCGGAACCTCTCAACCTCACACACTAGCTCAGGCTCCTTCCCCACCAGAGAGGTGACATTCCATGTCCCAATGGCCAGCTTCTGTAGCCGAGGATCAGACCGCCAGGGTCCCCGCCCTCGGCCACCACCCATCTCACATTGCACCCGACCCCTTTGGCCCCTCCCACAGGTGGTGAGCCCATGGGAAGGGGGACCCACGTCTCCTCTTCGGGCTGTGCCCGGCCGGGCTCCATGGGTAAAAGCCCGGCCACCAGGCGCTCGCCAGCGTGCCCCACCTCCGGGCCTGGCTCCAGAGTGGGGCCCCGGTGACCCGCGTCCGGGCGAGGGAAAACTTAGTCCATTTATTTCACTCATCATAGGGGTTTTTGGGCTGCACTTTGTCTGGTCCCTCACCTAGGACCTGTCTGCCTTGGGTGACCCTACTAGGGGCATGAAGCCCCTGACAGCATAGCTTCTAGGATCATTGGGACACTCAAACCCCTCCACCACGGTAAGGTGGCAGCCCAGGGAGGGGCTGAGTGCTAATATTACTAATCTTGATCAACAAATTGCTGACTCTCCCTCACCTAGTTTATTTAAACAGCGGGTTGACTTACAAACGAAATTTGATCTTATCACCACCAATGAGGTAGAGCGTCTTCTTTTACGATCACGTTCTACTTATTATGAACATGGTGATAAGGCTAACCGATTACTCTCTCATCAGCTGCGTCGTCGGGCAGCTTTGCAGATGATCCCAAAGATAATGGACTCATCAGGCACTTTGCATCATGATCCCACTACTATTAATTCAGTTTTTCAGTCATCTTATTCTTCGTTATTTAAATCTCAATTCCCATCTAATCCTAATGAAATGAATCAGTTTCTTGATAGTCTCAAGTTTCCTGTGATAAATTCAAATGTTGCTAGGGAACTTGATTTGCCTTTATCCATGGAGGAGATTGTCACTGCCCTGAAAAACATGCAAAGCAACAAAGCTCCTGGTCCAGATGGATTTCCTGTTGAATTTTTTTAAAAATTCCAGGACAGGCTTTTTCCGATACTTCATGCTGTATACATCGAATCATTACAAAAGGGTAATCTCCCCCATACTTTAACACAAGCCTCTATTAGTCTCCTCTTAAAAAAAGATAAAGATCCTAATCTTTGTAGTTCATATAGACCTTTATCTTTAATAAATGTAGATGCTAAGATTCTTGCTAAGGCTTTGGCTTGTCGTCTTGAAAATATAGTTCCAACTATTGTTTCACATGAACAAACTGGAGTTGTTAAGGGGAGACAACTATTTTTTAATATCCGTACACATTTAAACATTATTTATTCCAAAACCACTACTGAAACACCTGAAGTAGTTATCGCGATTGATGCTGAGAAAGCGTTTGACAGAGTTGAATGGGATTATTTATTTACAGTTTTAAGGAAGGTTGGATTGGGTGATGCATTTATTTCTTGGATACGTCTGTTCTATATTTCTCCTCATGCTAGTGTCTCTTCTAATGGTATTCAATCTAGTTTTTTTTAGACTTTTTCGTGGCACGAGACAAGGATGTCCATTATCCCCCTTATTGTTTGCTTTGGCCATTGAGCCGCTTTCAATTTTTTTAAGGACCTCTAACATTTTTACTGGGCTTTCCCAATTAGGTTCTGAATTCAAACTATCTCTTTATGCTGATGATTTACTGATATATGTTTCAAATCCTACTCTTTCAAGTTCATCAATTTTATCTGCTTTTCAGAGATTTGGATCATTTTCTGGTTATAAAGTAAATATTGCTAAAAGTGAATGTTATCCGATTAAGGCAGCTGCATTAAAGCTTTTGAACTATGACATACCATTTAAATTAAGCTGCTCTGGTTTCGAGTATCTGGGTGTTAATGTAACAAGATCATTAAGTTCTCTTTTTGATGCTAATTTTTTGCCTTTAATTTCTAAAATTAAATTGGACCTCCAAATATGGAATAGTTTGCCTTATAGGTAGAATTAATGAAATTAAAATTAATGTCTTACCCAAATTCTTATTTTTCTTCAATTCTCTCCCACTATTTCTACCAAAACATTTCTTTAAAACACTAGATCAAGCTATTTCTGGCTTTATATGGTGTGGAAAATCACCCAGAATCAGCAAAACCACACTGCATAGATGCAAATTCAATGGTGGATTGTCACTTCCTAATTTTCAGCTTTATTATTGGGCGGCCCATATTCACAAGATTTCATATTGGTTTGGATCTTTTGACTTCCCATGGTGCAAGTTGGAGTCATTATCCTGCTCCCAGTCCTCATTAAGTGCTCTTCTTACTTCTCCTACTACATCTAACTTGTCTCGTTTCACTAACAATCCAGTAGTTCGCTCTGTTTTAAAAATTTGGTGTCAGTTTAGGAGGCACTTCAAATTTAATTCAGCATCTACACTTACTCCTTTACTGAAAAATCACTTATTTCAACCAGCACTCACAGATTCAGCATTTTTATTATGGGGTAATAAAGGGCTGATATGTTTTAATGACCTCTATAAAGAAGGTATCTTTTCCACTTTTACGGACCTCTCAGTTGAATTTCATCTCCCTCCTTCTCATCTATTTCGTTATTTTCAAATTAGACATTGTGCTAAGACTCTGTTTTCTGATTTCCCTTCCAAGCCGCAGAACTTGCAATGGGAGATGTTTCTGAGTTGGGATCCTCTTCAAAAGTCATATATCTCTAAAGTTTATAATGAAATTCTTTCTCTAGATTCTTCACCCATTACCAAGATCAAGGCGGCTTGGGAGCTCGAACTGGGTCTAAATTTGGGAGAGGATTGATGGAATAATGCTCTTAAGAACATTCATTCAAGTTCAATCTGTGCTCGACTTTCGCTTATATAGTTTAAAGTTATTTTTAGGGTTCATTTCTCTAAAACTCGCCTGTCGCAATTCTTCCACTGGCGGTTCTGGACACGGGCCCACACGGGCCAGTGCCCGTGTATCACGGAGCCTGGCCCGCCCTCTGAGCAAGAAGCGGAAACCATCCGATACCAGCATAATTTACGTATCAGATTTTTGATCCAACCTGCCGATATTTTCTGACCCATGATGCACGTTGGCTTCAAACTATGGAATGGATTTCCTGAACGGAGGCGTGTCTCATGATCCCAGAGTAATAAGACCCGCCTCACATTCAGGAAATCCATGTCATAGTTTGCAGCCAGCTGCAGCGTGAGGAGCTGACTGAGTACTCTGTTGGGTTTGTTTTGGCATCGTTTTCAAAAAGCGGGTCGTTTGTTTATGGATTCTTTACATGGAGCTGGTCACAATTGGTTATGGATCACTGTTTACATGGAGCTGGACACTTGTTTCTGTTTCAAGATCTGACACTGGTGAGTAACATGTTAGCTAGCCTAGCAGCTAGCCGACTTTTCATCGTAACAAAGTAACATGTGTCCGCTGTGTGGAAGTATTTAAACACCGCAAGACAACAACGTTCAATGTCTGCAGAGCTATATACAGTAAACACATCTGTGTCACATTAAACCGCGGTCAAGTTAGTTTTACGCCGGACATTCGAGCTCCGGGGCTTCAGCGGTGTGTTTTTCTTTTTCAAGCCGGGAATGGCGCTCTGTTTCCGGGCAGCTGCTGTCAGCTTCCCCCTGGAGCTCCGTGGCTGCGCATCATATCATAACAGCTACAATATAAAGCCATGTAAACACTAAAAACAGGAACATGTCTGTGTTGGTTTATGCCATGAACTTAGCAGATGTAAAGCCATTTAATATTTTATTTAATTTATTTATTCATTCATTTAAAAGAGACAAAATAAAACAAATTAATCAAAAATAAAACATTGAATGAAAAGAGTGCAGAAAGAAGAAAAAAATCTTATATCACCCCATTATTTAAAATAATATATAAAATAACTTTAAACAAACAATCACTTAACTCCATATCTGTAAAATTAACTGAATTATAACCATTTTTGAGTTTGGCTTATTTCAATTGCCTGCTGCAGCCATCTTCAATTCAATTGTACTCAAAAGTTAATCATCAGTAAAGAAACATCCGTTTATTATTTCTTGAAAGATTTTTCAAAATCTGTCCAGAGGGTCATGAGATATTTTGCTAACAGACCAACATCATTGATTCCAAATAAATAACGCCAGTGGTGGAGAAAGTACTCAAACACTGTACTTAAGTAAAAGTACAAATAAACAGACAAAATGTACTCTAGTAAAAGTAGAAGTACCATATTAATGTTTTTACTTAAGTAAAAGTAAATAAGTACTTGCTTTTAAAAATACTTAAAGTATTAAAGTAAAAGTACTTGCTGAATGTATTACCTAATGCAATGGTTTACAAAATCATCAAGTGTGCGTATATTTTCTGTAACAATACATTAATAGTGTTGAGTCATTTTAATGAACAATGCTACAGATAATACCGTACATGTTTTTATTGTGTTTACTCTGACACAGTTCACACTTGGACTTGTGATTCTGTGCGTTGTAGCATGTGAAGAAGGAGAAACAAACTGATCTGCAAGCAGTTGCCTTTAATCCTTCGAGCGTCAAAACCAGTTACAGAATGAATGAATGAACACACGAACACTTCTTCTTCATCACCTGGTAAAACCTGGGGAGCACCTCGCTGGCTCCTCCTACTGGGTGAGAGAGAGATGAGGCCACATGCCTCCCAACACACCACACAGCCCCCCCCCGAACACCCAGAAGGGCAAATACAAAACATCAGTCTCTCACAGGAGCCCTAATCAACCTGCCAAACCGACTGCGTCGACTCGGGGGCGGAGAAACGGCTGGCATCCGTGCAGGAACAACATTTTGTGCCACAGGGGAAGGAACACAGTTGGGGGGAGAAAACGGAAGATGGGGTCGAGCAGGAGGGCGGCCGCGTCTAGGAACCTGAGCCGGCAACACCTCATCATCAGCCAACACATAGGCTGGCTTCAGGCGGTCCACTGTAACCAGCTCTCTACGCCCACCCATGTCTAAAACAAAACTTTTCGCGCCTCTTTCGAGCACTCGAAACGGCCCGTCATACGGAGGCTGGAGGGGCGAACGGTGGGCGTCACGTCGCACAAAAACGAAACGGGCAGACTGGAGTGCAGTGGGCACAAACGCCTGCGGGAAACAATGGTGCACAGGACCCGGAACCAAAAGACCGCTCTGCGAATAGGGGTCCACCGCTTCGGGGAACCGTGGAGCGGCAGCGTCTAACAAAAACTCCCCTGGGATTCGTACAGGCTGACCAAAAACCAACTCGGCTGATGAAGCGTTGAGGTCCTCCTTAGGAGCTGATCGCAACCCAAGCAGCACCCATGGCAAACGCTCCACCCAGCCAACGTCTGTTAGCGCAGCGCGTAACGCCGCCTTAAGAGACCGATGGAAACGTTCAACCAACCCGTTAGCCTGAGGGTGGTAGGCGGTAGTGCGATGCACCTGCACCCCCAAGGAGCGCGCCATCTCGGACCAGAGCCCTGAAATAAACTGGGGACCTCTGTCTGAAGTGATGTCCGAGGGCACACCAAAACGGGCAACCCAAGTGGAGAGGAACGCACCAGCCACGTCGGAGGTAGTTGTGGAAGAAAGAGGAACGACCTCCGGCCACCTGGTTGTGCGGTCGACCACTGTAAGCAGGTGTGTGAAACCCCGTGATGGGGGCAGGGGACCAACTAAGTCCACATGCACGTGGTCAAAACGCCTGGCTGGAATGGGAAATGGTTCCAGTGGTGCCTTAGTGTGCCGGTGCACCTTGGCACGCTGACAAGCCACGCAAGCCGCTGCCCAACTCCTCACCTCTCTGCGTAAACCAGGCCACACAAAACGTGCGCTGACTAGTTTCACAGACGCGCGCACACCTGGGTGCGAGAGAGAGTGAACAGAGTCAAAAATGCGGCGGCGCCAACCTGATGGAACCACTGGGCGTGTCCGGCCTGTGGAAACGTCACACAGGATCAAAGGACCGCCCTCTCCCAATTTGACCTCCTCTAGCTTAAGCCCTGAAACGCCGGCACGAAGGGCAGTTATATCAGCGTCTCCCGGTTGGTCAGCGGCCATGGCAGAAAAATCTACCCCGAGGAGTACAGGACAAACGAGCACCCGTGACAGACAGTCTGCCACTGAGTTGGATTTTCCAGCCACATGGCGGACGTCCGTTGTAAACTCTGAAATGGCCG
>JBBPBX010051812.1:7803-24442 GCA_038048925.1 Garcialebias charrua
ATCAATCATTCTGAAACGTCCACTGAAGATGACAGCTGCCTCAAACATCCTCCTCTAAGTTTTCCAAGCAATTCTTATGAAGATCACAATAAAAAAAAACGTTAGAAGTATGCTTCATAATAAACATGAGCACTTCTTTTAATTTTGACCTACCCTCCTATTTTTTTATTAGAACTTTCCATTAAACACACTCCCAGTTTAAATAAATGGTCAAACAAAGTAAGAAGGGGAAACAACTTTAATTAAAACCAAATTCATAAATGTATCTATAACTGTATGAATGGTAATTAGAGCATATATTTAGACATTCAGAATAGTTTCTGCTGTTCCTTGATAATCTGAAAATGTTCTTTTTATAATCTTAAAAAAATCTGCAACAATCTTCTTCATTCATTTTAGCTATTTTACAGCAAGTTCTCATGAGCTTTGAGTGTTACTGTAAAATAAAACCAAAAACAACTGAGATACCCAAAATATGTGAATAATTCTTGCTCAGATTTAGATGTCTCTTGAAATTTGCTTTTGGTTTTGAATCCTAAGGCAGCAGTTTTTGCTGGGCTTTGTGTGGCTAAATAGCAGTCCTTAATTTGATCCATAAAAAAACATGCTATTTTAAAGGCATACAAGATGATAGTTATATAAAGTTACTTTGTATATTCTCTAGGCTTATATTATATTAGATGGCAGCTGAGGTTTAATAAAGCTCCTGATATCCACGGCCCAATCCTGAGGAGGCTGTTTTTTTTACTATAAGGCTGTTTTTAAAAGAGTGGCAGTGGTAGCTTGTTGCCAGTGTCTTGTACTGTAATCTTGAGGTTGCGGGTTCAAGCTAGGAAGGGCATTCGGCGTAAAACAATTACAAAATATTTCATAAAAGTTCGCTCACTATGGCAAACCCTGAAGAAAGTATCAACCAAAAGAAATTTTTAAGGCTGTGTGAAAATGTCAGTTTTCATAAAGAAGCCTCTCCATTTTACATATTTCTGTTTAATGTAATGACAGAATATGATTTATTCCTATGCTATAGTGAAGCATCACCTTAGTTCTAGCAGAATCATCTCCATTTTATCCAGTTAACGAGTAGAAGCTCATATTACAGTGGAGGTAATGTTCCTCATGAAAACCCCTGTGGTATTTAAGGGTTAATTGTGAAAATGTCTTCCTTAATGAGCAGTAGAATAAACCATTTCAAGCACTGAGTAAATAGCCTGAAACTGCAGAGCTGTTGATCTCAGCCCTCTGCTCTTTGTGACAACTCTGAAAAATGTCTGTTTGCAAGAATATTTACTTGAGACACAGTGGGGTTCCTAGAATAGAACCAAAACAAGAAAGGAATTTGCATAAGCAGAAACAGTAACTTACAGTGATTTAAGCAACCCCACCTGGGCAACTGCACTGTATATAAAAGGGCAAACAATTATCAGAAAGTGATAACAGCATTATGTAAAGGAAAGCCACTTTTTGGTTTATATATATTTTTTGTTGTCTACATATCATTGCTTCTTTAAACCGGCCTCTAGGAAGCACCAGCCAGTGCATCTCTTGTGCCAGTCCCTAGCATGGGTAAATGTTGATGGTTGTGTCAGGAAGGGCATCCGATGTGAAACACATTTTCCAAAAGTAATATACAGTACGTGTCGCTGACCGTGACCATACGAGCTAATCTATTTTCACTTTTCCATAGCACCTCTTTGGCACGGTTCAACTCGGCACAGTTCCAAGGCTTTTCCACTAGCAATTATTCGTGAAACCAGCCCCTTTTTCAGTACCTTTTTCTCTGGGGTTCCAAGCGTACTGAGCTGGCCTTAAAACGTGATGTCAAAACACTTGTGGTCACTGATTGGTCAGGAGGCGGAGTCACTGGTTGTTTGAGAAACTTTAACAACAACCCTATCCACCATTTGCAATAACTCAAACTCTGAGGAGCGACTGTACCTATTTTGCATATTTTTGAAACAATAATCGGACAGTGGGTCTATTGGTATAAGGAAGTTAGAAATGCAGCTGCCAGGAAAAAGATAAAGAGGAGACATATATGGATGCAGTTAGAGAGGACATGAAGGTAGTTGGAGTGAGGACAGAGTGAGATGGAGGAGGATGACTCGCTGTGGTGACCCCTGAAGAGGAAAAAGCTGAAAGAAGAAGAAGAATATTAACACTTTCTTAATATTTCTCAGCCACAAAGCTGAGACAGAAGAGGAACCTGTGAGAGTTCTACTGGCTGCAGCTCCTACCCAAGATGGCCGCCAATTACCACAGCTGCCGGTCATCTCCCTGATGAGACCTTCATCTATATAAGGCTGCAGTCAAGTTCTACTCTTCGCTGGGGCATTGAGCTATTTATGGTATTTATGCTCTCAGCCTGTTTGTTTCCTCAAAAAGAGTTTCTAACCTTGTTCTCTGTGCCTCCAGTTCTCCTGTGTTCGTGGATCCCTTTCTGTTCTGGCTCGCCTTGGGTTCAGTTCCTGGTCCTCGTGCCTGATCCTCCAAGCCATCCATCTGTGGAGTGGAACTGGTTCACCATCCTCTGGACTCACTTGGATTCACTCTCACGCTCTACTCAAACCATCCAACCTGTAAGAGGAAAAACATCACGAATAATCAAAGGACCACTCTTATTCCAATCCATCTGACATCCTGTTTGTTTCTCAGGAGCTCCAGAGGATCACCTGTAAATAGTCACCTGCACAAAATAAACACTGTTTAATTTTCTATCTTGTGGAGTCTTGTCTCGTTCCGGGTCTCGTACCAATCTGGGTTTACTGAAATCATTACAGAATGCCCCAGCCACACAAGACCCAGAGCGAGATCAGGAGCGAGCAAGCGTCATCCACTTCGCAGGAACGAATGGACAGACTAGAAAACAGGTTTGAACGTCTCTCTTTGCAGCAACAAGCCGCTCAGTCCAGCATTCAAGATCTGGGAAATATGGTGTATGCTTTGAACCAAAGGCTCTCATCTTCGGATGCACCAACAGCTCCTCAGGAGTCCGGCGCCACCGCCTTCGTCCCCGAGAACCATTCCACGGCTCAACTAGCGGTAAAACCTTCTGAGTTCTTTTCTGGTGACCCTGAGAATTGTGGAGGATTTTTGCTTCAATGTAAATTGGCTTTTAGGGGGGCACCCCACACGTATGCTACCAGCATTTCCAAGATAACTTACCTCGTTAGCCAGCTAAAGGGTGAAGCATTGAGATGGGCCAATTCCTTCCTGTTGTCTCACGATTTGGATTCTGTCCCGTACGATGCCTTTTTACAAGAGTTTTGCAGAATATTCGACCGGCCGATGCAACAACCCAATGCCGTAAAGCGACTTCTGGGACTACGTCAGGGTCGACGACCAGTAGCGGAACACGCCCTCGAGTTCCGCGTCATCGCTGCCCAGACCGGTTGGAATGAACTATCATTACAAGGTACATTTTTAAATTCCTTGTCGGACATTATTAAGGACCAAATCGCTTGCCGTGATGAACCTGGCAGCCTGGATGAACTTGTAAACCTCGCCGTTTGCATCGACGAACGTCTTCGAGAACGTTTCCGGGAGAGGAACTACAATTACCAGAGGCTCCCCACTTCCGGGTTCACAACAGCGGCAGGTGAGCGAAACGCCTACAGAAACACTCCAACGAACTACAAGTCCCAGAGAGACTTAGTTTCTGAGTCTCCTTCATCAACTGGTCCAGCTACTCGTCTGCGCGCACTACCAGAACCCGAACCAATGCAGGTGGGGCGGGCTCATCTGTCTCCTGAAAAGAGACAGAGACGAAGGAGTTTGAATCTGTGCAAATATTGTGGAGAGTCTGGCCATTATCTGCGCAACTGCCCATTGCTGGGAAACGAGAGGTCCCACCAGTAAGAAGAAAAATACTGGTGGGAGCTTCCAATCTTTCTGCCACTTGTCGACTCACATTAAAAATGACACTCCAAACCTCTCAAGATTGTCTCTCTGTTTCTGCACTGGTAGACTCTGGTGCTGAGGAGATTCTAATTAGTATGAATTTAGTTAAAGAATTATCTATCCCCACTCAAACGGTTGACCTAGTGCTGGACGATAATTCAATAACGATAAATATCGCGATACACTTTTATTCAATAACGATGATATGAAGTTTAAGCATATTTTCGATATTTCGATAGGATTTTACAACGTTTCACTGACGTTTTTCTGTTTCTGTTCGGGTTGGAGCGGCTGCTTCAACAACCCGCCCGGACAGAAAAAGCTGTGACACAAAACGTGCGTGGTGACGTCGTTGTTACGCAGCGCTCAGTCCAGCAGCAGGCGTTAGCGGTAGCAGGCTAAAAGCTAAGCTAGTCTCCAAAGCGCGTTAAGTTTTCGCTTCAAAACGAGTCAAACGAGTGCTCATGACCGTCAGAATGTGACTGAACAAAGTTTCACAAGCGAAGAGAAAGCAGACGACATCACTGATGAGAGGAAAGACTAATTCGTAGGTGTGGACGTAGTTCGGTTTTGTTAAACTGCAGGTCTCATCTGCAGCGAGTCTTACTCGGTTTCTTTATTTTGCAAAACGTGACAAAGTCGTTCTAACTAGCGGTGGGAACATCTAACTTGTTTAATCTGAAGAGTTTCCACTCGATAGAATATGATGAGAGTCAGAAGATGAAGAACAATAAAGTTTGAGCCAACGTTTCCCTGAAACTACGACGTAAACAAACAGCCCCAGCAGCGCTGCATGTTTTTTAAATTCAAAATAAAACAAATTCATCAGAAGAAAAAAAAACACTGAATGAAAATGTGCAGAAAGACGAAAATAGTGTTTTAATATCTGCCCCTTGTTTAAAAAATACAAAATAACTACAAACAAACAACAACCTTCACTTCACCTGCACCACACCTTCCCAACAACTTTGATTTAATCATATTTTAAAACATATAAATAGTTTTAGAAATGTTTATGGTGATATCAAGTCAACACAATCCTGTTTCCTGATTTACAACTCAGCTCCTTCAAACTAGTCCTAAATGGAGGTTTTACAAACATTTACATTCCCTTCAGGGTTTAATAACTTTAAACAAATTTTAATTGAATATTTGGGGGGTAATTTTTTTTTCAGTTTTATACATGACTTGTAAAATACTATGTTCAACCAAATCATAAAATTTTAATAATTTAAACTGATGAAATATTTGTTGGGTGACCATAGCACTTCCTACTAATAATTCTTGTAGCTCTTTAAAAACAAAACAAAAAAAACAGGGTTTGTAATAGTTTTACATGCTTTTCCCCAAACTTCAATACAACAGATTAAATATGGAACAATCATTACATTATTCAATATATTCAAAACTTTGTCATTCAAAAACTATTTTACTTTATACAGTAATGCAATTGATTTTGTTATTTTTATTCTTAAGTAATTTCCATGAGATTTCTATGTCAGCTTCTTATAAATAACAACACCCAAAAGTTTTATTTAATTAACTATGAATTTCAATGCTGTAAATTTTAAAGATGTTTAAAGTTAAAACTATTAATATTGACACAGTTGAGAATTTTATGGCAAGAAAGTTCATGCTCAATAATCCACGTACCAAATCCAATAATTTTCAGTCGGGTCATCTGGACAGTTTCTTTTTATAGAAATTGGATGGAGGATGGAGGGTGAAACGTTTCTATAAAAAAGAAAGTGTCCAGATGACCCGACTGAGAATTATTGGGTTGAGAAGTTTATGTTTATTTGATGGTGATTTCCATCTTTTTGGAGGCTAAATACAAATACAAGGAGAACATTAATTTATTTGTATAGTTTATAGTTTTTTTTAGGCTTTTATATTGTTTATATCGATATCGAATTATATCGTTATCGACCGAAATTAAGAACTATATCGTGATAAAAATTTGGGCCATATCGTCCAGCCCTAGGTTGACCCATTATCTGTAGCTGGTGTCACAGGGGATGTTGTAGGACAAATTCGGTGTAAGACTGTGGATTTGCATTTAATATCAGGAAACCACCATGAAATGACTGATTTTTATGTTATTGAATCACCAAACGCACAATTAATTTTAGGCTACCCCTGGTTGAAGAGACACAACCCACACATCAACTGGGAGCTCGGGAGAGTAGAGGGATGGAGTGATTTTTGTTTGAAACACTGTTTACGTGCTGCCATCTATAATCTTCCTAAGGCTAACGTCACTGAGGAGGACGTTGACACTACTGGTATTCCCTCTGTTTACCACGACTTGGCTTCTGTGTTCAGTAAACAGAAAGCTCTATCTTTGCCCCCTCATCGTCCTTACGACTGTTCCATCGACCTCCTTCCTGGGGCCCCATTGCCTTCGAGTCGTTTGTATAATCTTTCTGGTCCTGAAAGAGAATCTATGAAAGAGTACATTAAAGAATCCCTTGACTCAGGTATTATACGTCCATCTACATCACCGGTTGGAGCAGGCTTCTTTTTTGTTAAGAAGAAAGACAACTCTTTGAGGCCTTGCATTGATTACCGGGGTTTAAACACCATTACTATCAAAAACAAATATCCTCTTCCACTCATAGACTCTATTCATGAGCAACTTCAGTCTGCTACCATCTTCACTAAACTGGACTTGCGCAACGCCTACCATCTAGTGCGCATTAAAGAGGGAGATGAGTGGAAGACTGCTTTCAGAACACCACTGGGACATTTTGAATATCTGGTTATGCCTTTTGGTTTAACAAACGCCCCCGCAGTATTTCAAGCTCTGGTCAATGACATTCTGAGAGACTTCTTAGGTGATTTTGTGTTAGTGTATCTGGATGACATTCTCATTTACTCTCACAACGAAGAGGAGCACATGACACAAGTCAGAACTGTATTAAAGAGACTGTATGAGAATCAACTCTTCGTTAAGTGTTACACCTTCTTGAAGCCCTCAAGGAGACAGATGGACAAAAATATACTGTAGATCAATTCTGAATTAACACACATTAAAGAGAAAGTTCAATCTGATTAATTAGTGTCCATTAATTCATAATAATTGTAAAAATATATAAGTGTCCATCTGT
Source organism: Garcialebias charrua (assembly GCA_038048925.1). Lineage (NCBI taxonomy): Eukaryota > Metazoa > Chordata > Actinopteri > Cyprinodontiformes > Rivulidae > Garcialebias > Garcialebias charrua. The sequence continues at coordinate 14,811 of JBBPBX010051812.1, forward strand.
CTCCTTGAGGGCTTCAAGAAGGTGTAACACTTAGAGTTTCAGAGAGATGTGGAGAGGTGTACTTGAAGGTCAAGACAGAGGCCTATATCACTACAGTCCCCCTTTTTGGAAGTCATCGCCTGTCCTTGGAGATGAGTTCCAACACGAAAGGATACCACCGAATGTCTCTGACCTCTATGTAATCCAGCAAGTGGAAAAAAAGTCAAAAAAAAAGTTCAAAATTATACTCCCATAATGTTTTTGGAAATTCCATACTGTTCGTAGGTAATCCCATTGCGGTAAGCTTTCAATCCTTTGGAAAACATAGTCTGTTAACCCATGGAAAACTGAGTCTGTGATCCCTTGGAAACAAAGTCTTATAATCCACAACGGTAAATCCACAACGATGGGGGTTATTGATTTCATCAGCAAGAATGGTTTTTAATCAGCATGTAGAGGGGATCCCTCGATTGAAGCAGAGGAGGCGGGCCTTGGATGAAGGTTGAAGACCAACGTTGGATCAGCAGGTCCCCACATCGAAGGTTGCAGGCTGGATGGCTTCCAGTCGGTGCCACCCTGGTTCAATGTGTCATGCAATTATGTGGTTTTAGGTGGGCTTATGATTGGGATTCTACATTAAGCCTTACCTATATGCACCTGGTATGTAAGCTATCATGGATTAGATCAGCTACAATTACCAATTAAGGGGTGGATCAATGCTGAAAAAATCAGAGATAGGGATCTATACCTATAGAAATGTGGAGGGCTTCTGTAACGAAGGCCTCTTCTTTCAAACTATTCCTCCATTCATTATTTAGTTTAGGTTAAACTAAAAAAAAAATGAAATCTAGTTTGGTCTAAATGTCTGTTGTCTTTTAGACGAACGACGCAAGATTTGGTAATCCCTAAAAATTTTGAAGTCTATGGCGAGACTCATCAAAATGAATAGATCTAGAATAGAAACGATCGAATCGGTTCTACCTAAATGATTCGGAGACCAGTGTAGATTATAGTACCTTAAGTAGTATTAATCTACTATGACTCTTCAAAGATTGAGATCTTTAACAAAATGAACAGCATGTTGGCATAGTTAAAATCCATTTAAGTTTTCAACTTATCAACAATCAAAACCTCTTTTGGCTGGGAGTGTTCAGAAAACAATAACAACTTCAATAACACAAAAGTAGCAATTAAGCAACTAAAAACAACGTTTCACTACGTCAAACTCACTCTGGTCGTCAGATTCCACGTCACACACAAGAAAAACAGTTCTTAGCTTTATAACCGATGTCAATTAAATCCTGCAGATTTAAACGGTTGTTAAGGTTAGTTTTTGTTGTGGGTTTTATGCTTAGCGTTTCTAAGTTCTAGTTGGAACGGTTTCTTTTCGCAACTAGAATAGTTTAAACTGTTTAAGCTTATTTACTATCCTGTGCTTGGACGACCTTCTTTTCCCATGAAGTCTGTGAGTTTGCGAGATCTTTGTCGTTTGTGGGGTTATTGAAATCTTTGTCCTTGACATGGGCATGGCCTAACATCACCCCCCTGTGGTCATGAGGGACCAAGCACACGGGTGTGGACGTCCGTCCATGGGCACGAGTTAGGATGCCATTGTTTAGTTTAGGCTGTTTACGCAGCTTAGAGTAGACAGTACGCAGGAACTTCCTAGGTTTCGGCCAACGGACCTCTGTACGTTTACCTCTTTCTGCGTAATGCAGGCGTGTCACAACTGCCAGCGCCGTCGCAGGCGTGTCTGACAGGTCAGATTGCGACGTGTCACTGTCGTAGTGGTTTGTGTCCTCCCACTTCATGAAGGAAGAGGTGCTCATTGAGTCTGTAAGAACTAAGTCATTTCTGAGTAGTTCTAAATTCAAATGTCCTTGAACCAAGGTTTCATTGAAAGCTTGGATGATAACTGAATTACCTGTCCCAGAGGACAGTACAACGTCCTCGGTGTGTGATCCTTGGATCTCTACACCGTCCTCTACCTGTGGTAGGAAGTGTGGGTTCACCCCCCTTTTGTTTAAGGAGGGGTCCTCAAAATCAGTAACAATGAAGTCCAAGTGACTGTCAGAGTGTTGTAGACTGTCACCTTGTGGGCTCAGATGTCCTTGAACCAAGACTTCACTGAAAGCTTGGCTGTTTGCCGAATTACCTGTCCCACAGGACAGTACAGCGTCATCGGTGTGGGACTCTTGGATCTCCACACCTTCATCTACCTGTGGTAGGAAGTGGTCAGGGAGTGCTGAAGGTGTCAGCTCGCAGAGGAGGTCCTCGTGATGGGCCAGAGTCTGGTCCAATTGTTGAGTCTCCTCTGTCTCACCTGTATATGAAGGATCACTTACCGGGTTTGTGGTCTCGTTTGGGGAATCCCATGTGACCTCAGCGGTACCTGTTGTCAGACAGTCAGTCTCCTGACCTTGAGGAGGTACCACGACTGGCAGTGGACTGCTCACTGTGGCCCACATTGTCTGCGTGCCATAATTTATAATCGCTTCAAAGCGATTTATAAAATCTTGGCCAACCACAAATGGAGCCCGGAGTGAGTCAAGTTCAGACACATATACCGGGTGGTATAGTGACATCTCGCCAATCTGCATGTGAACCATGGCTATTAGGGTTGTACTCGTCTTTGCGAGGCCTTGTTGCTCACCATAAGTGTATTTCACAAAGGGTATTTGCCTGCCAACACCGTTAGCGGCGGTCCTTAGCTCCTCAAACAGTTCGGCTGACATGGTAGACACGTCTGAGCCGCTAACCAGGAGCGCTTCTTGCTCTAGGACCCCTTCCAATGTGAGTGGCAGGTAAGCTCTTTTAGCTATCCCCCTTCTTATAAAGTTACACAGAAACCGTTCAGGCTTTTCCACACGTTTTTGCGTACGTGTGACTCTGTCTGTGTAATCATCGTCGCTGTCAGCATCATGATGGCTGTCTGCCTCATGACCTTCAGGATGTGGATTCTCAGCAATTTGTTTGCTGTCAGTATTTATGTCAGTGTTGACGTTGTCGTTGTCAACTGTGTGCACTGAGTTGTTGCAAAAGGCAGTGCTGCGCGTCGCTTCATCAGGTGGAACAACGTTGTTTGTGTTATCATCAAGGACAACGTCATACGTTGTGTCAGCTTGGTCAACCACTGTAACATTCAAATCATTTGACAAACAACTCACAACCTCAGTCACGTCCTCGCGCGGAGGCGCCGTTCCCATAATCTGGAGCATGTGTGACTCATTGCATGTCTCAAACTGTGCAGTTCGAGGGGCAGGGGCAGGAGGGCCGCTTCTCGGGGGTACATGTCGGGACAGACCATTTTTCAAAGGGTCACGGTTCCCAGACATCAACTTCTCTCGAAGTTCACCCACTGTGAGACCTAGGTGAGAACTCTTTTGGTTCGATCTGAACCATCTTGGTTCATCTAGAGAGCGAACACCTACCTTGTGTGGTTCTCTGCTCATCTCAGGGTTTTCAACCTGAGGGGCGGGGGCAGAAGAACACCCCGTGAACCGATCAGAGTCACTGTTCCAGCTGGAACTGATCTGTTGTTTGTTATCATGAAAAACCTGTGTCCTCTCGCACTTTGAAGGAGAGGGAACCTCTTCTAATGTCTGCGAGTGGGATGTGACCTTTTGACCTGTACAAACCTCTGATGGTATCCTAGGTTGTATTTCGGCCTCAAAAACTGACGTAGCATATTGTCTTATCACTTCCATGGAATCTTTTTTGCAATCAACCTTGAAATGAACACATTTCATTTGAAAAGGCATAAGATTCATAATGAAAAGACGTTTAAACTCCATATTTTCCTCTAATCCAGGGACAGTTTTGCCCCCGGAGTAGACCGAGATTAGCCTGTCGTAGAATGACAGGGGATTTTCCCACTTATCCTGACGGACGTTCCTAGCAGCTAAGTAATTAGCATACGATGAGGCAGATTCCCCCACTTTGCGGGAAGCACGGGCAGGAATCCCAAGGCCCCCATCCATCCATCTAGGATACACAGAACAAGAGGCCTCCTCAGGTGGTTCACCTGTTTGAACGTCCATCTTTGTACTGATTTTCTGTGAAAAATCAAGTAAAGCGGGTCTCATTTCGCAGCTTGCAAATATGCAAAGTGTATGAGCTGCTCAGAAAACATCCAAGATGTTAAATGAAATAAAAATCAGTGATTTATAGTAATTTGTCGACCTGTGACAAGGTCAAACAAAAACGGCTGTCGTTGTGTGATTTTGTGAAAATCAAGACAAAGGACGCCTCATGTGTGTTATTTTAACCTTGCAGATTAAAACAAAACAGGGACAGATCTAGTTTTGCACAGAATTGATGATAAAGGTGTCAAATTTTATCAACAACAGACATGTCTGTATTAAATCTGTGTAACTGTTCTGCCATCAACATTTGATTATATGTGAAAATCAAATGAAAAGTGTGCTGTGAGGACAATATTTCAAAATGTTACCCGTTTAAAACAGGAACATTCAACATGTACACATTACAGGAAGACTGCGTCTTCTCTAGTAACCAGCAGGGGGCACAGCGCTGGAAGTGAGTTTATCACAGCGACTGTAATTTCTCTATCTGACCGCTATAGAGGCGCTGTTATCACCAGCGAGCGAAGCTGCAGTTTTTTAGCCCACAGACATCTAACACGGATGAAAAGCATCAAGCAGACAGACCCAAAGCGTTACGTGGTACAGCTTCAGAGCCCCAGGCTCACAAAAACGAAATCATGTGAGCAAAATCGGTTGAACTGTGAAACCTTTTAAACTGCGTTCAAAAGAAATAAGGTCGGTCCTCATAAAACCGGCAAAATCGGTGTCACGTGACCTGGTCACATGGCGATCGGCAGTTTTCAGAGCAACCGGCTCTGTCCACCCACTAAAATCTCAAAAACACCGCGATTAAACAGTCTTTTCAAAGACAGTAATGGACAAACAAACACGGAAACTCGTCTGGGACAAGCAGCTGTGAAGTGAAAGTTGACGAGGAGCGGGCTTCACCCACTGCGCATGCGTCAACACATACAGCGTAATCGACCAATCACAGCGAAGACAGAACTGTAGTTCTAAAACCCAAGTGTTCATGGGAAATTGTGTCTTCCAAACCTAACGCCGCCCACAGGCGACGTGCCGTTCGAGCGGTGCGTTCACGGACCTGCGGTCTTTTGAACTCTAGCGAGGAACGGACTTTTCAACGTTCTAAAACAGTCATAAATATCGCAAAACACCGCGGTTAAGCCAGTCTTCGACGATATCACGTGCATAGAACTCAAACAACACAGATAAACTGTCAGAAATGTGTGCAAAAATGAATCTGACAACCAGAGTCTACAGAAACCAACGTTATTGAACGCGACACACAATGGACCAATCACAGCGTTTTAAGCAGCCATCTTGTCTCTCGGTACCGATTAGCATTATAGCTCGACCCAAGGTTCTAGACTCCTCTTTCACAAAATAAACGTATTTTTTACACCGCAGAAAATACTGTCAATGAGCTAAAACACAACCAAGCCAGCTCTCACGCCCCCAGGGGAGGCAGCACGCTAACTGTGTACAACAAACGGACTTTACGTCAAACGGAACCGGAACACAGTCCGGTCCAAAGCGAAGTGGGTTTTTCCCGAACCTCGGCTAACAGCACGTTGTAACAGATTAGGTAAAAATGGAGCAGCAAATGTGTGAAACAGACCTTCAACAGCAAACCGCAGATGTAATAAAATGAAGCAGTGGTGACACGGCGGTCACAAAACGAACAATGCACGCAGCCTCGCGACACGTAATGAAACGTCTCACAAAAACAAACACTCATTCATCCGCAGCTCCAAAACATACGTCGGAATGTGAAAGAAAAATAATTCTAACGGGAAAATAATCCAGACAATGCCACGATTAGCAACTCCCGGACACTCACCAGCCAAAACTATTCATAAGCCCAAAACCAGGATGCAAACTAATGCCAACAACCGTAACAATAAGCTACAAAAACAACTTAATCGATTTAATCTTTCAGCAGACCAGTACGCGGCCACCAATATGTAAGGGAAATCTATAGGCCGTTTATGTAATTAAACACAAACGAGGTCAGTTTACTGACTTACCTATAGTTTTAGACGTGCAGGTATGAGCAGACTTTTATCTGCACAAACATGCCACCAAGTTCACGGGGTCTCAACTTTTCAGATTAAATCAACAAATCTAACGATGTGATTAGCTAGAAATGTAATTTCACAGGAGGCTCAACTTATGTTGGTCTACCAGAAAAATAGACCTTTTATTGAAACTATCACAAAAATTACATTAAACATTTGTATCGATATTAGCTCTGATTTAATAACTACGTTGACAAGAATTCAAATTAAAACAAACAGACAGTTAGGAACTTAACTGTTGGCACATTTACTTGACAGATTAAATAGCTCATGAAAAATAAGAAATAGGAGGAAGGAGTTCTGGAGCTTATGCCTCTTATCAACAGGTCCTGTTGGCGCTCGTTCGGGCTCGTTCGTAACTAGTTAACAACTAGTTATGGAGTGTACCCACAGGGTCCTGTTCACGAGAAACCGGTCCTATTTTGGTGCCTGCCTCAACTAGGTACAAAGTACCAGTTCTCATGGGTCCAGTTATGACATCAGCACAGTGTGGTCACTGATTGGTCAGGGGGCGTAGTCCTAGGTCGGAGGGCGGAGATTCAGTCTTCTCCAGTAGGTGGCGGTATGCACCTGAACGTTGTTTGCAATCCGCCAAGAAGAAGAAGAAGAAGAAGAAGTCTTCCAGGAAATGCAAGCTGCCATGCTGCCAAAAATCGAGAACAACAAGTCGGAGGAGCACTTCTCTTCTGGAGTCTATAGTAGATGGTGAGTGTTTTATAACTTTAAACATATTTCCAGTGAGTCATGCAACTCTCTGAGCGTTTTTGGACTGAAAAACCACCGGAGACTTCAGCAACAGCCGAGAGGCTTTTCTGAAAAAAAAAAAAAGATGGAGGGAGGACTCGGAGCGGCCCCTTTCTCTGAAGAAAAATACATAAACAATTATTTAGCTGTCAATTATAGCATAGGTGTGTCTCAGTCTAACGTTTTCTTACTAAAAACGTGATTTAATAATCTGCTGTAAAGATAGTTTGGCGCTTGGTGCTGTTGCACGCGCGTGCGGGACGACAACAACAAGGAAGAAGGCATGCGCTCGTTTATCTTAAATTTAACAACAAAAAAGCTCCTAAAGAATTGTTTCTTAGCTGTAAATTATAGCAGAGTTGCGTGTCAGTCTATCATTTGCTTAATAAATGCACTTTAATGGTCAAATTCACCGGGGTGGTGCAGCTGTTTTTGGTTTAGTCTAAATGGAAACGGTTATATCTGTCCAAAAATGGTTTATAAATATGGGAAAAATTCGATAAATATGTCACTTTGGCCTATAAGTCCCAGGGCATGTAAATTTTGTTAAAAACAGAGACTTACAGGCAGAAATATACAGTACAGCTGTTATTATTTTCCCCCCTCTATTTGAATTTTGCATGTGTTCAATGATGAATTATTTTAAACTATTCTGGTTTCAAGTTTCAAGTTTTTTGTTTGCCATTAGAGTTATGTTGTGTGTGTGAAAAGTTAAATAACTATTTGCCGTGGGTTAGATTTAAATAACAAGTAGGTCAGTGCTTTTTATTGAGGCAAGAAGCAACTTGATGTATCCAGCATACAAAAATAGTTATAAAACTACATTTACTACCAAACTTTAGGAAGAAAATTACAGTAATTTATCACTTTACTATTAGTTGCTCTGAACTGAAATACAATGGTTCCAGCTCAGTGTTGTAGTAGTATTAAAAACATTGTAATGGCATTAAATTTATATTAATAGCTATTAGAATTAATTCAAGAAATTCTGTATATACACTATCTTAACAAATGAGGCTCACACTGTTACGTCGTCATTACTTGGCATCAATGTTAACTGTACTTTGTTTCTGTTTTTGCACTCTTTTTTTGATGCAGACAGTGTCCATGAAGAAGAAGAAGGCTCTTCAGATTCTGTTTCTGACTCTCCAAGCCTTCCCACTTCAAACCCTTCCCCGACCACTGAATCTCCAAGTACAGCTTCAAGGAATTCTACATCCACTCCGCCGGTCAACACGCAGCAGAAAGGCCCCACCCAACACCCCTTACTAGGTATGAAGCAGCACCAAACGTGTCTAACATCACGTTGATAGTAATTTTGTGTTGTGTTTACTATTTTCTTGTAAAACAACGTACATGTAGTAAAACTACATTATCAATTATTCAATTGTGTTAATGCTAAAATGTATTATTCATTTATTACTTTAACTTTCATTCATCAAGTTTATAATTCATATTATTCAGTGTGTTTTTTTTTGTTGTTTTATGATGGCCTTGTTCTTTTTCTAAATTCACACAAACTCTTGAAAAAGAATACATGTCATTTGTTTATACCCACTTGCTTACCACCATAAAGGTGCAAGATTGCTTTATGAAGAGAATCATATTCCTGATGTTACGATCTTTTTTCAAAATTAGCAGGAACTAAAACTTCAATAACGTATTTAAAAACTGTATCATTCTGTACTTCATTGTCTAACAGCCATTTTCTTGTTTGTTCTATCTAGGTCATAGAAAGCGCAAAGCGACAACTGTAGCTGAAAGCTTTATTACAGCTCAGACTGAACAGGAGGAGAAGAACCGGGCACAGCGAGAGGAACACTTCCGGTTAACCATCGAGGAAGCCCAAAAAGCACGTGAGGCCGCTGCTGCGGAGAGTCAACGTCAAGCTGACGCAGCGAGGGAGCAGGAGCAAGCCATTCTGAGGGAGGAAATGGCTTTAAGAAGAGAGGAAGCAGCACAACGAAGGCAGGAGGCTGACCAGAGGGCTGCTTTCAATCAAGCGCTCCTTGGGGTGCTGGAAACGGTTGCCCGTTCCATGGCAAACCGATAAGTTACGAGAGATGTATATTTCTAAACCTTAAAAAAGTTTTTTCTTGTTTTGTATGCCTTAATTTCTAATAAAAACACAATTGTAAGTTGTGCTTCCATCTTATCTTCAAAAGTGAAGCGCTTACAGCATTTTTGTTGTAAGTCAATAGTGTAGGATAAGCAAAGTAACTTTGTTTTTTTTTAACCTATAACGACACTGGTGAAGATTCTATGTTATCCTTTACATGTCAAATCCAAACCAAAATGGATAAAAAAAAAAAAAGACTTTCATTTGAAGTGAAGACATTTCGCTAATCATCTGAGGAGCAATGTCAATTTAATGAAAAATGGAGTGTGTGAATAAAGTTATAAAGCTGTGGCGTTCTGTAAGCTTGCAAAATGGAGATTGTTCGGCATGTGTCAATCTCCATAACCCAAGCTCACGGCAAAGCACAGCTTTATAACTTGAATCACACACACACACTATTTTTCATTAAATTGACAAAGGTCCTCAGATGATTAGTGACAGTTACAAATAAGGAGTAGCTTTTCTATTGTTTTGTTTTTTCTGTAATGAGTACTGGAAATTGTAGCCATAATACATTATTTCCATGTTTTGTAAATCAATCTACATAGCAGTACAGTTATAAAGGTGTAGGATTTGTGTAATCTGTTTATAATCATCCTCATTCAGGAGTTTCTCCATCATAGCATCTCAAACACCTGTGGCCTG
>JBBPBX010051813.1:0-13647 GCA_038048925.1 Garcialebias charrua
TCAATGAATTTAATATTTTTTCTGACTGTTCAAATGAACATATTGTTTGAAAAAAAAAAAGGATAACAATGAACCAAGTGTTTCTGTAGTTATGTGTAAATAAAGTTACAGTAGTACACTATATTATCTGTTAGTGTTGAGTTATTCTTTGTGAGAATATTTGTGTATCTGTTTTAATTTCATTCGTGCATCTACAACTCACAGCTCATACTTTAGTAAAAACAAAATTGGTGAATGTTGAAAAAAACATTTTATTAAAATAAAACCATCCCATATTATCAAATAAATGAAAACCTCTGGGGAAACATTAATATGAACAGATTATCAAAAAAAATTGAGTTTAAAAAATATCAGCAAGTGGTGTTTGACTTCATCAGCTCTGTAAAAATGACTCCAACACCTCCTCGTCCACCCTCCTGTCCAGGTGTTGTAGGTCTGGACGCAGGGGACATCGGTCTAGTTTCTCCTCATCCTGCTGCTTGTACTTCTTCAGACTCCACCACCTCCTCGCTCCTCCACGCTCATGGATGTCCAGGTGTTGTAGGTCTGGACGCAGGGGACATCTGGGTCCATTATGGGCTGAATGCTGCATCCACTTTGTCACTTCCCTCATCAGAACCACAGAAAATCAACAGATTTACATCAAAGAATATTGTTGAGTACTATTCTTTTCGTTGATGCAATCTTACCTGCTGTGATGTGAAAGTCTGGGTTGTACTAGTGGTTCAGGAAGAGCCTCAGGTGATGGACTGGAGACCTGGAAACCTGAAAACACAAACAAAATAAAATAAAAGAATAATATATTTAACAGATATTTTAAAAGGGACTAATTTTTTAAACTATAAATTAATGTTGAATAATTATTAGAACCATTAACTAATATATTACCATTTCAGTGCTGTGGAAACTATGCTGTAAGTCCTCACAGAGCTGCTCACGTCCTGAAGTGAAAAGTCTCCAAAAACCAGCAGGAGCTGAAAAAAAATTATAACCTGCTGTTTACTGGAAATAACTTTGGCTTCTCTGCAGACAATCCGCTAAAATATTAACTTTTAAATGGCTAAATTGGACGGATCGAGTTTGTAGCTCCTCCATTGTTTTCAAGCTGCGCAGTAGAGAAAATTCTTGTTATGACGTCATCATCCTGCGACGGCGAAATCCCTATTTATCGTGTTAAAAAAACGGCGCTAATTTTAAACTATTTTCGAGAGGAATTCTAATTAATTTAACATTGTTTTAGCAGAAACGATCAGGGGTCAATCTTAATATATATATATGTTGTGCCATTTTATGGAAAGTTAAAAGATGATGTCAGTGGAGCTTTAACAGAGTAACCGAGTTTTCGACAGATCGAGTGCTTTGACTTCTATCGAGACTTTTTTGTCCACCTCGAGTACCCGTAGTGACGTCATCACGTTGCGGTAACGTCAGTATGTCACATCACGTGATAAAAACCGAGCCCGGGGTAGCTTTTAGCTGGATTTGGATTCCTTTGTGCGCACGGATGTTAATGGAGCAGGCCCAGTATTGTCAAAAAGGTAAAACAGTTTATAATTTTATAAATTGCGCTACTCATTGAATCATTCTGTTGATTTTCTTTTCTTTGAACACCGTAGTAGATTGTGACAGCAGGGGGCAGTGTTGCATTGCAGGTCACATATATAACACGGCCGAAACGGCGTCCTCTCTCTCGTTTCACAAACAAAAAGCAAATATTCATCTCTCTAGACCTATTAAAAACCTATAAACACAATCTCTAAAAGTAAACCTAAATTGCACAGCACTGCAGGCGGTGGTACGGTGTGGCTGTGGCCCCATTTGTTTTTTAAGTTTCGGTTTCAGCGCCTTACTTTCACTTTTAATATTAATAATAATAACTAATAGTTTTGTTTTTCCTGTGACTTATCTGCAGTATGATAAATGATAGGAGCATAATAAATGCTCCCAATGTTTTGTTGGTCTTTTTTTTCTTTTTGTAAAGTCGTTTTTATGCATTTATATTTATTTTATTTATTTTGCATCATAAGACACTGTGACGTCATTGACTAATCGAGTGCCACTCGAGTTTTTTTATGTTAATGTTGTTTAAAATTATGTACTCGTTCAACCCCTACTGTCTTGCATTGTTTAGTGTAAAATACTTCCACACAGTGGACATGTTGCAATGAAAAGTTGGTTTGTCGTTAACCACAGTGTTTCAGTCCTCACGTTTTAGCTTGCTGCAAACTGTGTGTAACGTTCTCAATGACGACACAGAACAAGGCTTCTTTATTCAAATGGGCACTTTTATTAATGGCGTGAAAAACTACAGAAATAAGACAAAGTACAGAAATAAAACACAAAGCTTTAGGTACAGTACTGAGCAATGAGCAAAACATGCTTTAACAAAGGAAATATGTACCTCGTGGCCGATCGTCATTACAGAAGTCCTAAATGAACGTTTCTCGTCTTATGCATCAGACAGATGGACATTCTAGCAATAATTCTTGAAGATTTTTGACATTATTTTGTGTGAAAAATTTTTGTAAAAAGTTATGAATAACCATATTAAATGTATAATCAGTCTTTTGTTGACCCAAATATAATAAATATAACTGTCTTTAACCAAAATTAAAGACATAATTTAAATTCATTGCAAAAACCCATTGATTCTAATTGGGGTCATTTTTGACCCCACTCATGGAAGAGTGTAGGTATTGGTCGTTCATGCATCGTTCATGCATCGTTCCGATCGTCATTACAGAAGTCCTAAATGAACGTTTCTCGTCTTATGCATTCTAAATAAACATGTAAAAAAATTAGAACATCATGACTGGCAGATGTAGGATGTATTACAACAGTTATAAATACCTTTTCAGTTTATTGAACTGTCGAGGATGCTAGCTGCGCGCCTCTCGTGTCTCCAGGTAAATGTGTGTGTGTGTCGTGCACAGCAAATCTCGCCCCTCCCTTCCATTCACACAAATCTTGCGTTAACGGTACTAACAAATAATCCTTCACTACAGAATAAATGCATCTTGTACAAAATATCATATTCTCAAGGTATGAGCAAAACAAATTAAACCCAAAATATTCTAACTACTAAAAAACAAATATTATTTCCCCTTTTAATGTATAAATCTTTTCAGCGACACTTACACTCCCACCTAAATCACCAATTGGCTATCAATGTGATTTTTAATGAGTGTCTGTCTTAGTCTATTTTACTGTGCGTGTCGGTTTCAAGTAAGGTCACTACCTTGTGAATATGCCTTTATAGGTATATTAACCTTGTCAGTTGGTTTCCTTTGTCAAATGTAGTTTCGCTGAGCTTTAGTTTCACCTTCCGAACCTTGCCATCTGGACTTTCTAGAGTCTCTGCTACTAAAGCTAGTTTCCATTTACATCTTGGAGCATTATCATCTTGCAGGATTACAATGTTGTACACTTGCAGGTTTCGTGAAACTTTCTGCCATTTCTGACGCTGTTGGAGATTTAGCAGATATTCTCTCTTCCATCTTTGCCAAAACTCATTTGCTAGAAATTGTACTCTTCTCCATATTTTGTTCAAGTACAAATTCTCTCTGCAAAACTGTCTTGGAGGGGGGAGAATAACTGAAGACTTCATTGTTAATGTGTGATTGGGGGTCAATGGCTCTGGGTCCAAGGGATCATTAAGATAATCCACACGTAAGGGTCTGCTGTTAATGATGGACATTGTCTCGTAGAGTAGCATTCTCAGACTGGTTGCGTCAAGTCTGTTTGAGGACTTGTCTAACATTGTCGTTAGCAGTGGTGGGCAACGCTAATTAAAAAAATAGTTCCACAATTTCTAAAACGCTTATTAATTTTTTTAGGTCCACAATTTCAAAAGCACAAATGTCTTATGAAAATTAGGGGAAGCTAATCTAATCCGCTATTTATATATTTATATATTATATATATATATATATATATATTATATATATATATATATATATATATATATATATATATATATATATTATATATATATATATATATATATATATATATATATATATATATATATATATATATATATATATATATATATATATATTTATATATAGCCGGCAGCGTTATGCAAAATTTGCACTACACTGCCAACTGAAAAGTAACAAAAATGATCCTAAAAGGATGAAATTACAAAAATCAAAGGATTTATTTAATACTTTACGTACATATATTCTATTCGGCCACGAAATTAACAAAAAATAGAATGAACTTTTAATCCCTAAAACCACTTTTAAATCTCAAATACACGGGTGTGTCGCCACCGCATTTATACATAAAAGTAACCCAAATACATAAAACTAACGACTCACCGTCGAATGGTCGACACAAAACACACAATAAAATACTCCGGCCACGTTAATTTGGCTTGAAACAGCGGGGTTCTCTGCGGATTTATGAAGAGACCGAGCGCAGCCAGCTAGCCACAGAATTAGCCCCTGAGTTCACCTCTGACCCGGAAGATGTCAAGATGGAATAGTCCATTTTTAGTAGGGGGATAAAGAAATCAACCGTTTTTTTATTGCGTATTTAATGATCGTTTTCATCGTAACTATAATTATTTTTATGTTAAATGTACATTAACAAGCAGGATCAATGTTAGGGATGTAGGTGACTGGCCGGGGCGCGGCGGGGCCGGCAACTGCATCATTTACCTACATGGTAGATCTGAGTCTGTTCTCCACTCTGCCCCCCTCCAACCCTTCCTCCTCTCTGCTCTTTATGGTGGGGAAAAGGGTAAAACAAGCAGCATAAGAGCTTGTAAATAAGTTTATTGGTTTTTACTGATAGATAATTAGTTATTAGCGGTATTGCATTTTAAATAAAAATAGCACAAATCTGCTTATGAATTATAAAAGTTAGTCAATCCACAAAAACGCTGACAAAAAGTTTAGGTCCACTGTAAGCGGATTAGCGCTTTAGCGTTCCCTAGCGGTCTGGCGCCCACCTTTGGTCGTTAGTATGTTTCGTGCTGTTTGAATTTGGCGTTCCCAGACGTCTCACATGTGGCTTGCTGATGGAACGTTCATCACAAACTCACAACCAATAGCTCTTTGCGGTTCTTGATCCATATATTTCATCAGTTCCAATAACTCTCTTCTGGCACCCACAAAGTTTGCCCCTTGGTCAGATCTCAGTTGTCGGACGGGGCCCCTTATGGCGATAAGGTCCGAAGGGCGTTCATGAAAGAATCTGTTGATAAAGTCGTCAAGTGTTTCTATATGCACAGCTCGTGAACATAAGCATGTGAACAATAATCCATATCTTTTTACTTCCTTTCTTCCTTCCTTTACCATGAACAGACCAAAACAGTCAACACCATAGGTAAAGGGAGGAGCTGTTTCTGTTCTCACTTCTGGTAACTCTGCCATCTGTTGAATGTTTGTGGCCTTTCTGTATCTAATGCACTTAGCACAGTGGTAGATGTGTGACGAGACTGTACTGCTGCCTCTCAAAATCCATATGCCATTTGCACGTAGTTCATTAATAGTCATGCCTCTTCCTTGATGATGTACATGTTCATGGTAGTGTTTGATGAGGAGGGCTGACACATGGGCCTCTTTGGGAAGTATTGCGGGGTGTTTGACATGATGGTGTAAAGCTGATTAGGACAATCTTCCTCCCACCCTGAGAACATAAGACTTATCTAAGAAAGTGTTTAACTGCTTTAGTCTGTTATGCTTGCGTAGAGAACTTTCCTTTACTTTTTCTTTTATTTTTGTCTCCCTCCTCCCCAGCAGGCTCCATTCACATAAAGGGAGCTAGCTCCCTTTATGTGAAAGGGAGACAACTCAACTCACTACTTAATCTTTAAAAACTTTGTTAGGATAGGCTAAGTGCTTGCTGACTGTACAATACTGTACATGTATTCATTTTTTAAATTTTTTTATTTTTTTATTTTTTTAACGAGATGCATATTCGTAAGTCCGGGACCTCGTAAGTAAGAGTGCTCGTACGTCGGGGACTACCTGTATTTGCTTTCCGATCAATGTGAATGGAGCGACAAATTCAAGAGGGTAGTAAACTGAAGAGACAGTCGAGAGCACCCCTCTCCTGGTCAATGGGTTCTCTTTAACTTGGACTCTGAACTGGAATCCGTCTGTTTCTACGCACCATTGTACTCCAAGTGCATGTTCAATGTGGAATTCTCCAAGAGACAATTTCTGGTCTTTGGCTTGAGCTTGTTCTTCCTGTGAAATTGTTGCAAGCACTTCTTTATTGTTTGACACAAACTTGTGCAAATGTAGGTTGCCTGTTTTGAAAAGTGCTCTTGATTCTTTGACTAGCTGTATGGCTTCAGCCTTTGATGTTACACTAGTGAGCTCGTCATCGATGTAGAAGCCTCTTTGGATAAACTCAACAGTCTCCTTGCTAAACTTATTTCTGCCTTGTGATTCAATATGTTTGAGTCCAAAATTACAGCATCCGGGAGATGAAGCTGCTCCGAAGAGATGCACTCTCATCCTATAAACTGAAGGTTCGGAATTTAAATCACCCTTGTTCCACCAAAGAAATCTTAAATAGTCCTGATGTTCTTTAACAACATGGAATTGATGGAACATTGTTTCTACATCAAACATGATAGCGATAGGGCCTTTTCTGAATCGACATAACACGCCAACCAACGTGTTGGTGAGATCTAGTCCGGTCAAAAGATGATCATTGAGAGATGTTCCCTAGAAGCGTGCAGAACAATCGAAAACCACACATATTTTTTCGTGTTTGTAGGGGTGGTAAACCCTGTGGTGTGGGATGTACCACTCTATTTTGTTGTCCAGCTCTTGTTCTGGAACCTTTCCTGCGTCTCCGCGAGTTATAATATTGTTCATGAACTTGACTTAATCTTTACAGTATTTCTCGTCTCTTTTGAGTCGACCTTTTCAATGAAGACAATCTGTGTTCAGCACTTTGTTTGTTGTTTGGGAGACTTAGGCTTTCTGTCTTGAATGGTAATGGGAGTTCGTAATGTCCATCTTCTTTTTGTTTTATGCCCTTGGTTACCTTTGACATGAACAGGATGTCTTCCTGCGAGACTGGATTGTCGTCTGTTGCATGCTCGGAGAAATAAGATTCTAAAGCTTTTATCACATCGGTTGGAATGACTTCTCTTACTTGAGTTCTGCATACGAAATGCACTTGTTACTTGAGCTCAACTGTTGGTTGTGGCACAGGAGTTACTTCACGAGCAATGATGTGGCTTGTGCCAATGACATCATTATGATTTTGAACTTGAGATGAGCCCCAACTATGCTCCAACCGAGATCGGTTAACTGTGCGCAAGGTTGGTTCTCTTTGCCTGCGAGAACCTTGCGTGGTAGGAGGGCTTGTTTATGTTTATGTTTATTAAATTTGTTTTTTTTTTACAAAAGAAACAATACAAGACAATCTCATAAATGATATTGTACAAAATTTAAAAAAAATGAAAGGTAGCAGAAAGAAAAATAAATCTTATTATATCTGCCCCTTACTTCCAACAATCAGATTAAACAATAATAATCAACCATGTAAACAATAATAATCTTCAACCAACTTTTTCCAACAATCAGATTAAACAATAATAATCTTCAACCAACAGTACAAAATGACTAACTCTAATTTTCTAACTAATACAATACACATTACGCTATTTCATATATATTTTTTAACACATTTGTTTTGATCATTTTCTTAAATGTAAACATTGACTTGGCATTTTTAACTACATTCTCCAAGCCATTCCATAATCTAATTCCCTGGATTGAGGTAGAACGTCCCTTCAAACTAGTTCTGAATTGTGGTTTTACAAACATCTCTGTCCCCTTAAGATTATAACAACTTTGTCTTTTAACAAAATGCATTTGGATATTTAAAGGTAATGCATTATTTTGAGCCCTATACATAACTGATAAAATATTATAGTCTACCAAATCATGGAACTTCAATAACTTCAGTTGATAAAATAATGTACTTGATGGATGACGGTAATGTTTTCTAGTGATAATTCTTACAGCTCTTTTCTGTAATACAAAAATAGGCTTTGTGATTGTTTTACACGCATTCCCCCAAACATCAATACAATAGATTAAGTGTGGAACAATGATTGTGTTATACAACAAATACAGAGCTTTATCATTCAATAGGTCTCTGACTTTGTACAGTACTGCAATCGATTTAGCTATTTTTATTCTTACAGAATTTATGTGTTGTTTCCATGTCAGTTTGTCATCAATGATAACACCCAAAAACTTCACCTCACTCACTCTACAAATCTCAACATCCTCAATTTTGAGTGGAACATCAACAGTTTTCTTTTTATTACCGAATATCATGTAATTAGTTTTTTTCTAGCTTGTTGGCAGTTGTAGCCAATAAGTAGACCAACTTTGCATCCTAGCAAAGGAGGTAGCTTGTCTTTCAGCCTTTCAAGGTGAGACCACTTTTGGACAGTTTCAGACGTTGGAATATGTGATCTATTGACGGGGATAAACTCTCTTGTATAGACTGGAGTCAATGAGATTCTCTTTTCCTGCTCATATCCTCTGACTTGAAGGTTAACTAACTTGTCACATGGTATAATTGTTGACTCAGAGGACATAGTTGACAGTCTCAGATTGACTTTTCCTTTATCCGTGTCAAGATCTCGAGCTACTTCATCCAAGATGAAGGATGTATTGCTCTGTGAGTCGAGGAGGGCATATACTAAAACTTCTCTGTCTGGGTGGGTTTCACTCAATGTGCTATGTTCAAATTACAATACTCTTTCAAACTTGTAACTTACAACTTAACTATTACTTTGTGATTACTGTTACCTTATACTGAGCTTCGTGCTTCAACTTCAGGAACCTTGTAAATTTCACACTTAAGTTTGATTTTAAGCAAAACACAAATTATTTCCTTAAACAACAATACATCACTTTGAAGTCTAGTAGAAATTAGTTATTCTTTGACAAAGTTGTTATAGAGACTTATTGTGGCTTTGAACTTAACCTGTAACTTAACCATTTATTTTATTTAAACAATGTCCTTGGTTAATTTCTACCTTATTCACACTTAGTTTGATTTTAAGCAAAACACAAATTATTTCCTTAAACAACAATACATCACTTTGAAGTCCAGTAGAAATTAGTTATTTGACACAGTTGTTACAGACTTATTGTGGCTTTGAACTTAACTTTGAACTTAACCACTTATTCTGTTTAAACCCTGTCCTTTGTTAAAGCTGCAGTCTGCAGTTCTGTAATGTAGTCTGTAAGTTGTCTAAAAATGTATTTTTAACATATTTCTTCACTCTGTCACTATCTCCTGACAGGCTGATGTTAGACAAAGTAATCTCTGAAAAAAACTATAGTCCCCTTGCTTCTCCAGGTGGTAAATAAGAATTTCAAAAAAGCCACGGTGACCCGCCGTTAACCAGCCAATAAAAACAGAGTTTTTAACCAGCCAATAAAAACAGAGCTTCTCACCTCACGCTCCTAACCCACGCCTCCACGCGCCCCCATCCCAGCCTGCAGCAGCCGCGCAGGTTCTCATTGAAATAATTGCAAAGCGATGCAAAACTGTTTTGTATGTGACACAAATGTATTAAATTTCCCTTCTTCATCCCTGATCTGGACTTTTCTTTTGTTTTTTTGCCAAAAGTCAAGTGATCGCTTCATCCTCCGCTGAGTCATGACAGAAACATTCAGGAAATGAATATTTTTTTTCACGAGCGAATTTAACTCATGTCCAATATGACTGCACGCGGCTCTGCTGATTTCATGGTGTTCTGGTGTGCTGGACCAGCGCTCCCTGTTTTTATTATATTTTTTAGAACGTTTTATAAACATATAATCACAGAACTTCGCAGCAGCTGAGAGGACATGTAGTGGAGGCGGAGCATTCGGAAGCAGAGCAGAATTTCACCGACAGCAAGAGCCATATATGGCTCTGAGGGGGAGGGACCAGAAACGTGTCTCTGTTCAAAAATTTCCTAAGTGCTACGTTCTACCAAAAACTGCAGACTAAACCTTTAATTTCCACCTTATTCAGTTGCATTCGCTGGGCTTGGCTGCTTGTGTGCATTGCTTAGGAGGTGGCGCCCTTTTGTGTTTGTACCACTGCAGTATCATGGTTCAGCTGCACACATGCCTTTTCTTTCTCGCCGGCAGGTGGCGCTGGAGTTTTTCACTGTAGCGTTCTCAATGACGACACAGAGCATGGCTTCTTTATTCAAACAGGCGCTTTTATTAATGCCGTGAAAAACTACAGAAATAAGGAAAATTACAGAAATAAAACACAAAGCTTTAGGTACAGTACTGAGCAATGAGTAAAACATGCTTTAACAAAGGAAATATGTACCTCGTGGCCGATCGTCATTAGAGAAGTCCTAAATGAACTTTTCTCATCTTATACATTCTAAATAAACATATAAAATATTAGAACATCATGACTGGCAGATGTACGATGTATTACAACAGTTATAAATACCTTTTTAGTTTAGTGAACTGTCGAGGCCGCTAGCTGCGTGCCTCTCGTGTCTCCAGGTAAATGTGTGTGTCGTGCACAGCAAATCTCGCCCCTCCCTTCCGTTCACACAAATCTTGCGATAACGGTACTAACAAAAAATCCTAATATATGGATTCTCTTAATGTGAGGCGGGTCTTATTACTCTGGGTTTCATGAAACATGCCTCTGTTCATGAAATCCATTCCATAGTTTGAAGAGAATGTGCAGAGCAGCAGGCAGGGAATCACGTGGAGATATTTCAGCAGACACAGACGTGTATCATGGATCGGAAATCTCTGCAGGTTGGATCGGGAAAATCCAATACGTAAATTATGCTATATCGGACAATGATAATGATATCAGATATTTTCACAATACCCAGCAAAAATTCTACTTAAACAACAATTTAAAAATGTCAAGAATATGATAAAACTGTAGGTCTTCTAAACTGTAAGAAAAAAATGCAGTAGAACTAAATTCCTCATGTAACCAGCAGTAATGACAATAATATAACCCAGTTACTCTAAGCAGATTTGTCCCTCTTTCCTGTCTTGCTTCTTTTTAGTTCCTCCCTGTCAGCGTTTGCTAGCTCAGCTTGGGGTTGGTTTCTCTGCCCCCTTTCTTAATTGGTGTTAAAGATGCCCAAGGCCTTTACAACAAACATGGACTAAATTACACACATCTGCACACACAGTGACTGTACACTGCTTTACAGTGGCAGTGGAGAGTGGCTGACGTGTAGGAAAATTAGCTTTGGGTGTAGAGATAGAAAAAAGAGCTTCTGAAGTAGTCCTTTGCAGCAAGAAAACTGCAATGAAAGGGAATATTCCACTCTTAATTAATGCCTGTTTACTCAACCCTCCCCCAGCTTTTAGTCACTTCTACCAGCAAACACCCGCTCTATTTTCTCTTCATCTTTTCAACTTTGTCTCTTCTCACCTCTTTTCTTTTTGCACCCTATCTGGTAGAAATTTCCAACCAACTAAAATAAAAAAGGGTCATGAATTTCCCCAAAACATAAAGGACTGAGCTGTGTGCAGGTAGAATAAACAGAAGAAAGAAACCACAATTTTACTTTCTATTTTGGGGCTACAACACTTGAATACTGTTGTGACTATTAGTTATTTGCAGATAATAACTATCCGTCAAGATGGGGTAAACCTACATCTCAGTTATTAACAAGCCACCGCTGCTGAGGGATTTGAATAGTAAATGTTTGTAGTTTTCAAGATGTGTTTTTTTTTTCTGGATCAAATATGGGATTTTTGGGTTGTCCAAAACAGCACAAAGCAACAAATATTGGTGATACTGGCCACTTTGGCCCCCATAAATTATTATTCAGCCACCCCAATCAATTAAGGAAACTGCACTTTTAAGCATAGAGGTGGTGGTGCAGAGGTTGGAGAAGGTGGGCTTGTGATTGGAAGATTGTCAGTTCAACGTGCGGTACTGACAACATTAAAATGTGGGTGAAATTGGTGAAACACTCACCTACCTCCACCTTCATTTGCCCCACTCTTCTTGAGAAAGACCTTTAACCCCGACCATCTGCTCCCCCAGGCACCCTAGATAGTAGCTCACACAGAGGGCTGTGGTAGCTCGGTGGTCTGTGGTTGTGTCAGGAAGGGCATCTGGCATAAAAAGAATTGCCAAATCTTCATGTGATTGAATTTGCTGTGGCATCCCCTGAAGAAGGGAGCAGCCAAAAGAAGAAGAAAAAAAGCATACCGGTAATTAAAAATAATAATAAAAAGAATAGCTCAAATAATATGGGTGGCTGGGCTACATAGATACTGTATATTTATGGTGGTGTCCATCACTGATTTTGACTTGACAACACTTTCTTACTCCCAGATGCAGCCACACACCAAAATAGAAGTTGACAAGTTGCTTATTCTTCAAGTCATGCAATTCTCAAGATGGACTGACATGTATGGCAGTGGCTATTTTGTATTTTGACGTGGCAACCCAATTTTTGAAATGAACCTTCCTTACATATAGACGTAGCTACATACCAACATGGAAAATTGTATCTCCAAGTTATTCTGATCACAACATGCACAAACTGACGTACACAGGATATTTCCAGTTCCCCCATTGGTCCACGCCAACACTTTTTGTGAGTATATTCGGTTGGAAGCCCACTGAAACGTATGCTTTTTGTGACCAAATATTTTGCCAACTCTAGTAATAAGCAGGATGTAAGGAAATAGAAAAATATCAAATGTAGGCAAATAGCGGACCTAAACTGCTGCAAAGTTGAATTTGAAGAGAAAACAATTGTTCGTCTATAATCTCAAAAGGTTATTGTCAGTGTGGAAAAGTTTGCAATCCACTGTAAGTCGAGACTAATGCTAAAATATGTCTGTAATATGTAGACCTATGCTTGTGCTTTTCCAGTTTAGTTTGATGGACTTGTGACCTGTCCAGGGTGTCCCATGCATTTCATCCAGTAACTGCTAGAAATGGGCATCAGTGAACCCTGAGACCCGAATAGGAAGAAGCATATAAAGATAATGGATGGATGGATGTTCCAGTTTATATCCTGTCTGCAGTTATATTATCCTCTTCTCTGTCTGTTGGAGAAAAATCAGCCACATTTAATTTTGTTTGTGTATTTATTTGTTTGGTTATTTATTGTGCAGTCAATAAACATGTTTTTGTTTTATGTTGTCAGAACTTTTTGTAAAGCTCTCACACCCTTACAGTAACTTTGCTGGACCCTCGGAGTCCTGGGAGGAAAATAGATCACTTTGAAACACATTGTTAATAAAACCATTAACCCCATATTAATTACATATATCATAAAGTAATGCAGTCCTCTCAGCATTTTTTGTTGTTGTTGTTTGTTTTACCTCTATCCCTAGTTTTGACTTTTATATTAACTCATTGGGGGGTGATCTGCTTTTACATTTAAGAGTCTTGCAAGTCACCTTGTAAGACATGCTTCGTTCCCGGCTGGACTTGCGGCAAAGTTCCACCTCTCGTCTTGTCCAACAAAACGAAGAGTAAAGAGTGCAAAACTTGTTTTTTTTAAAGGTGCAAAATCTAGTAAAATTTTAGAATAAAAAAACTAATGTATAAAAAAATAATAATAATTAACTTCCATGTTTGAGCATTGAGTGACACATGTGTTTGGTGAAAATAATGCCTTGTTTTCAGCTACCAGAT
>JBBPBX010051813.1:13834-24442 GCA_038048925.1 Garcialebias charrua
ATTAAAGGCCCAATAGAGTAAAAAATAAAATTATATATATATATCAGGGGCGGCCGCCACTAGAGGGCGCTAGGGGCGCCGCCCACCTGGAACCTCTACAGCTCTTCACCATTTGAAGATTTAATTTTTTTAAATAAAAATGAAATAATAAAATAAAAACATTTCAAAATGTATGCATATATGTTTCTAGTTGTGTAGGATAAATATTTTATGAGTAATGATGAGTTATTGTTTGTCTCAAAAAACGTTTTCTGATTCATGACGTACTTCCTGTTTTGGGGCGCTCTTATCTGATCCATTGACTCTAATAGGCTATATGCCACGGACTTCCGTTTCAGCACTTCCGCATTCTTCACCCGTAAGACGCACTTCCGGTTTGCAGTCAACACGGTGTTAGCGATGGCGTTCTTCACGAGATCTCTGCAGGACTTGCCGACAGTCACTGTTAATAATGTCTACAGAATAATTCAGACCTTCTCTAAAGCGCCCACATCTAAGAGGGATAAAGGATTTAAGCTTTGTGTCCAACTACATAAATAAATATGAAGGTAAGTCGGTATTTGTTTTCAGTTCACCAAACTGCCTCATGTAGGCTAACACAGCTAACATAGTTAGCCTCGCTAATCTGTTGAGTAAACGTGTTTTGTCTGTACAATGTTTTCTTATTAACACAAATGTTAGTTTCAACAAGGAGGCAGGAGAAGTCACAGTTAGGGCTGAGTGTTTACAGTCCATGAGGAAGAGAGCCAGAAGCCCCACTGTTTGAGTCAAAGCCACCTGACAGTTCAGTTTCAAACAAGGAGGCAGGAGATTTAGAGCAGATTTAGAAACAAAAGTTATTTTAATTCAAGTTTGTGTACAAAAGTTGAGCTGAAGTCAAACCTGTTAAATCACTGTTTGTAGCAGGCCTTAATAAGAGATGTTTTCTTTCACTGCACAGGACACGGCAGGTGTTGGTGATGATGAGGGAACCCCTGGTCCATCCTAGATGTTTGTGAGACGTGGGAAGACACCACCGCTACATCTCAAACATGAGGGAAGCAGTGAGGAGCTGAGATTGGATCCAAATACAAACAAGTTGTTCCACTGAGCACTGTAATCTGACTGATTACATGTTTTTAAATCTCCAAAAGCAGTAATTTAATTTCACTATTGAAGCTCTCTCATTTGAAATGGATCAGAGCCTCCTAAAGCTCTCCACTCTTCTACCACCACCTCTGTTGGAAGAAGTGTCCTGTTTTGTTGAAAACATGTCCTGGACGACTGAGAATCTTCACCAGCATACTCCAAAAGCAGTCGAGGAAGCTGGGAGTTAGTCAGAAGATGTAATAATAATAATATAATTTAAACAGTGTTTAAATATTGTGCCTCATTTAGCTTGACTCATACGTTTTGTACAGTAATGTAACATTATCATCAAATTTCTTTTTAATAAAATGGCTAAAACGACTCTAAGCCTGTCTTAAACCAAAATACAGTACACATTTTTTTTGGGTGATAATACATCAATGAAGACAAAAGTCAGAATGTTTTGAACATTTTATTTTCTTACAAGTAGTAAGTAGTGTGACTGTAGTGTCAGGGTAGTCCTTGAAGTCTGCAGGTAGATTTTTATGTATCTGCTCTTCAGGTAGAGCCGAGTACTGTCAATAAAAAGTTGCTGTGAAAATCTGTGACCGTGGACTGATGGACACCGTACGGGTCAGCGAGGTCCTGTTGCTTTGATCCAAGGTCAAGGTCATTTAAGAACAGGAAGAACTCAACGGGCTGCAGGGTATGAGTTAAATAATCAATAAATAACACTGAACAACTGGTAATAACTAATAATTAAATCTCAATGTCACTACAGTACTTGTGCAATAACCTGTCACACAACCTGTGTAATGTTGATTATGTGCATACATATATATGCACATAAAGTTTTAAATATATATATATACTGTATATATAAATATATACACATATATATATAATAATATATTATTATATATACTGTATGTGTATATATTTATATATATATATATATATATAAAACTTTATGTGCATGCTAGCTTATATTACTAGCTTGAAATACTTGCAGTACCGTAGTTAATTCAAATTCATCCTGCTGCATTGTTATATCCGTCTCTCTTCAGGACTTTGTGAATATTATAATTACTTTTTCACTGTGCATGCTTTTAGTATACATACAGTAGTTTGTTCTTTGATTTTTAGCAAGTCAAATCTGCTCTTCTCATCCTGAGCACTTCATTGTACTGTTAACTCTGTGTTAACCTGTATAAGACAAATAAACACAAGTTGAACTTGATGGGGAGTTCCTCTCAGTTCTTGGTGAACACCGACCATGAATGGCAGAGCAGAGCAGTCACATCAGGAGGTCAGATGATGCAAACCTGGAAAAAACAAAACAAGTGTTCATATTTACCTACAAGTAAAAAACCAAACGGAGAACTCTTTATGAGAGTTATGCTTTAAAGGGGACCACACATGCAAAATTCACTTTTTAATGTTTTTTTACTAAACTTTGGGTATTTACTTCATAAAAAAACAGTCCTTGTGCCAAAAAAATGCACCCAGTGGTTTATTTACTCTAAGTAGATTTATTTATTTTTGATAAATACACCAGGATTCACACTTCCTGCATTTATTGACGTCACAAGCCGCCAGCCAATCAGATCAAACCTGAGTCCAGCCCCTCACCTAGCAACCCCTGGTTAGGCTCAACCCACTTCTGTATTAAACACATGACTGTTGTTTTTCATGATTTCATCTCATCTTTTGTTTATATGTTCTTAATTTCATGTGTACAGCACTTTGTTGCAGCTGTGTTTTTTTAAATGGCTTTATAAATAAAGTATAATTGTTATTTTTATGTTTTAGTTCAATTTTTAGTGTATTTGCGATCGCTGCCAACGCGCAGCCGGCAAAAATTAAACGAGCGGACCACAGGCGGAAGGACCGGGTTCGACGGGACCCTCTTCCGGCGCGATGGAGCGGAGCTTCAACTGTACAGCCTTGCAGCAGCCTCGCAGCAGGCTCGCAGCAAGAGGACCTTCTCCTTACAGATTAATTTACGGGAGACACTTGGTGAACTTTGTGTTGTCTTCACTGGAACAGCGATAACTCCCAAAATCTCATCGCGTGCAACGAGCGGAGCTGGCGAAAACCGGAAGAGGAACAAGCTAACATTAGCTTCGGATTCGGGTGGTCTAATGCTAAAAGGAGCAGCAAACTGCGGCGCGCTCAGACGGGTTTCGGTAAGTTATCTTAAGCTAACACTAACAGTAAGTCAAATGAGTAATAAAAAAAGAGCTAATTTTAAAACAACAACACATTACAGATACTGGCTGTTACAGAGGGCGTGAACAGATCGTTGAAGGGCGTGGACTTCAAGAAACCGGTCGTTCAAAACGAAAGTTAAAAATGGCAGAATTAAAAAGGGTATAATTGATTATCTAATAATTATTTTGTGCATTAAATTGAAGGAATAGGGTCTGGATATCCCACAGAAATACCATAAAAATTTAAAAAATACATCTGAGGTCCCCTTTAAAATAAATAAATTACATCTCAGGAAATTAAATGTTTAATTGGAGTGAAACAGTTCTGGTTTCATATTAAAGGAAACGGCAGAGAATATTTCAGAGGTGTAACAGCCCTGAAGTTACTAAGAGTTTACAAACATATTTACAGATTAGAAAACATATGTTAAAATCTGAATATTATTTTAAAAGTATGTAGTTACAAACTTTTATTAAATCACTCATCATGACTCCAACATTAAATCTACAAGTGCAGGGTGTGGAGTCGAGTGATAATCGTGTTTCTTACTGAGCTGCAGCAGCTGTTGTTGTGTTCTCCTCCTCCTCGCTGTCCTCTCTGCTGCTTCTCCCAAAGCCCCGGTCATGGAAGTGGAAGGGATCTATTCCACTGGAACAATGCAGGTACAGCTCTTTTTTAACCACTGTTTGATGCTGGCTCTTGAATATTCTGAGGTTTAAAACGCCGGCTACAACCGAGTGTTAGCTTTAAGGCTAACTCGGTTAGCCACGAACTGTGGCATTAAAATATAAAAAACTAAGCGCTCTATTGTACCTGCTATTCACTGGACACAACGGCACACAACAAATCTCTCTTGTTGTACCAGTAGCTCGCAGATAATTTACCTTTTGTGTCTTTTACATGGTCTAGTTCTAGAAGCTAACGCTAACAACAACAGTAGTAGAGGAGAGCCGGAAGTGAAGCGTGTGAGTCATATTTTAACGGAAGTACGTCACCACTACCCGTGGCATATAGGCTATTATAGCTGGCGCATGCGTACTGATGCCGCCACCTTACAAAACAATGGGATAACGTTGGGCGCAGATTTCACTGCCCTTAGGACGTCTAACGTGAGCTCTGCCTACCGATCGCGTGTTTACGGCGTTTATTTATTTATTTTATTTATTTATTTTTTGGTCTGGAAAATTTGCCGTGTGTCAGTGAATCAATCAGGCATGCTCAGGTAAGTTTTGAAGCCCTTTATCTAATGTCTATTTGCATTTCTGGCTGATATGCCTCTTGCTTCAGCTCTCGACAGGGAAGGTCGCATCTCCTTTCGCTCCTCACCTCGCTGGTTTCCCCCTCCCTGCTTCTGCATTTGTCTCGTCTATAACTCTTCAGCGCTCGCTCGAACCAATTTGGGATGGATTTATGTGCGTGGACTGCTTTCTGGGCCATTTCATCTATCGATACTATCGATAACATAAATTTCCACGAAGCGTTCTGGCCGGGGAGAGCCAGAGCGCCCTTTCGACACGCATGCGGTGAGCTACATTATGGACTCGATGAGCAGGCTAATGTAACTGTCCGCTCACTCTGTCGGGGACGTGGAACCTCTGTGATTTATTGGGATACCGGTGGCTCTTGCCACTGAAGGCTGAGGGACCGCCGCGATCGGCGAGCTGGCGAGACTTCCTGCTCAGCAAAAATGCTTTGAACCAGGCTATGAAGGACCTTCCCAGCTGTTGTGCGAGCTGAATCACACGGTGGTGAGTGGCGGCCGCCGCGGACCGTGGTGTGTGGGACTCGTTTTTACAGCCGCTCGGATTCAAAACAGGGCACATACGGAAGGATCTTTTTAGCTCGGATGTGCTTAATGCTGTTAGAGTTTTTGGGACTTTATCATGGAGTGTCCTCAGGCAATCTTTGATAGACTCTCTTTTTGAATAACACAAATGATACCTATTGTGTCTTTCCTTTTTCCATATCTGATTGTGGTGGCGCGGTTTTATACTGCTGCGACTTCGTGCGCTCGTCCCTATCCATGATGAATGTGCGTAATCATTAACGTTGTCTTTGTGCCCCGGTGCAATGTCAAGGTCAATAAAGATATATTCTATTCTATTCTATTCAATTTATGGCTGTTTGTGAAAAAAAGCCTCCAGCTGACTGTTAAACTAAATGTGGCAACAGGTTAGTTTGTTAGCTAACATGCTAATGCTAGCCTAATGCTGATAATATATTACCATTCCTGACTGATGTCCTCTCCACTTTTTGGTGGCTCTGAGTCTGTTTGTGATAAAAGCCTTCAGCTGACTGTTTCTAAAAGTGGCAACTGGTGAGTGAGTTTGTTTTGTATTGTTTGTTTGTGGAGTTAGGTTGCCAGTGCAGGTTATTACTGTATTGTACAGTATGGACTCTGATGGGATGGCTACATTTATTTAAATTTGCTTATAAAAATTATCAAATATTAATAATTTTATATACCTGTACTAAATAAATGTCACTGGTGGTGTTATACTCTTAACACTGTATTGATCTGGAGAGTGAAAACAAAGCCCCTTGCAAGTAACTCATAGATGTTGTGGACCAGCTGGTTTTAGATGTTGTGGACCAGCTGGTTCTGGAAGTTGTGGACCAGCTGGTTTTAGATGTTGTGGACCAGCTGGTTTTAGATGTTGTGGACCAGCTGGTTTTAGATGTTGTGGACCAGCTGGTTTTAGATGTTGTGGACCAGCTGGTTTTAGATGTTGTGGACCAGCTGGTTCTAGATGTTGTGGACCAGCTGGTTTTAGATGTTGTGGACCAGCTGGTTTTAGATGTTGTGGACCAGCTGGTTCTAGATGTTGTGGACCAGCTGGTTTTAGATGTTGTGGACCAGCTGGTTTTAGATGTTGTGGACCAGCTGGTTTTAGATGTTGTGGACCAGCTGGTTCTGGATGTTGTGGACCAGCTGGTTTTAGATGTTGTGGACCAGCTGGTTTTAGATGTTGTGGACCAGCTGGTTTTAGATGTTGTGGACCAGCTGGTTTTAGATGTTGTGGACCAGCTGGTTCTAGATGTTGTGGACCAGCTGGTTTTAGATGTTGTGGACCAGCTGGTTTTAGATGTTGTGGACCAGCTGGTTTTAGATGTTGTGGACCAGCTGGTTCTGGATGTTGTGGACCAGCTGGTTTTAGATGTTGTGGACCAGCTGGTTTTAGATGTTGTGGACCAGCTGGTTTTAGATGTTGTGGACCAGCTGGTTTTAGATGTTGTGGACCAGCTGGTTTTAGATGTTGTGGACCAGCTGGTTTTAGATGTTGTGGACCAGCTGGTTTTAGATGTTGTGGACCAGCTGGTTTTAGATGTTGTGGACCAGCTGGTTTTAGATGTTGTGGACCAGCTGGTTTTAGATGTTGTGGACCAGCTGGTTCTAGATGTTGTGGACCAGCTGGTTTTAGATGTTGTGGACCAGCTGGTTTTAGATGTTGTGGACCAGCTGGTTTTAGATGTTGTGGACCAGCTGGTTTTAGATGTTGTGGACCAGCTGGTTTTAGATGTTGTGGACCAGCTGGTTTTAGATGTTGTGGACCAGCTGGTTCTGGAAGTTGTGGACCAGCTGGTTTTAGATGTTGTGGACCAGCTGGTTTTAGATGTTGTGGACCAGCTGGTTCTGGAAGTTGTGGACCAGCTGGTTTTAGATGTTGTGGACCAGCTGGTTTTAGATGTTGTGGACCAGCTGGTTTTAGATGTTGTGGACCAGCTGGTTCTGGAAGTTGTGGACCAGCTGGTTTTAGATGTTGTGGACCAGCTGGTTCTGGAAGTTGTGGACCAGCTGGTTTTAGATGTTGTGGACCAGCTGGTTCTGGAAGTTGTGGACCAGCTGGTTTTAGATGTTGTGGACCAGCTGGTTTTAGATGTTGTGGACCAGCTGGTTCTGGAAGTTGTGGACCAGCTGGTTTTAGATGTTGTGGACCAGCTGGTTCTGGATGTTGTGGACCAGCTGGTTTTAGATGTTGTGGACCAGCTGGTTCTGGAAGTTGTGGACCAGCTGGTTTTAGATGTTGTGGACCAGCTGGTTCTGGAAGTTGTGGACCAGCTGGTTTTAGATGTTGTGGACCAGCTGGTTTTAGATGTTGTGGACCAGCTGGTTCTGGATGTTGTGGACCAGCTGGTTTTAGATGTTGTGGACCAGCTGGTTCTGGATGTTGTGGACCAGCTGGTTTTAGATGTTGTGGACCAGCTGGTTCTGGAAGTTGTGGACCAGCTGGTTTTAGATGTTGTGGACCAGCTGGTTTTAGATGTTGTGGACCAGCTGGTTTTAGATGCTGTGGACCAGCTGGTTCTGGATGTTGTGGACCAGCTGGTTCTGGATTTTTGGGTTTCTCCTCTATGGTTTCTGGTCTTAGAACTTTTGAAGTTCTTTAGATTTCTCAGGGTTGTGCAGGTGGTAAGAGGAGAGACAGACAGGTAAGGAGAGACAGACTCCTCCTCCTCACCTGTCTCTCCTCTTACCACCTGCACAACCTCCAACGACCGCCACCGGTGCTGTTGACAAACGGTGTCAGCAGAAATTGTGCTACTGTTAGTAGAAGACCACGAGGAGGGAAACGTGTCAGGAGACAGAGGAGAAGAGGAAAGTGAAGAATGTAGGACTGAGGGTTGCAACTCTAAATGTGGGGACAATGACAGGCAAAGGTAGAGAGCTGGCTGACATGATGCAGAGAAGGAAGGTAGATGTTTTATGTGTCCAAGAGACCAAGTGGAAGGGCAGCAAGGCCCGCAGCATTGGAGCAGGGTTCAAACTTTTCTGGTTCCAGTTCTAATAGACGGGCTCACAGTTTCTGGTTCCAGTTCTAATTGTATTACTAAAATAATGATAACAGAATATGATAGAAGTTGTCCAAAAATTGAAAAGTGGAAGCAGAACACTCCCATTCTCTTTTCACACTGATGCCTCAAACAAGGTGAAGATGAACCATGTTTTATTACTGATAGTTTTATACAAATGGATACACCTGATATATACAAATAAAAACATGATCAAACTTTTACTTTACTTTACTACAAACATAATTATGCAAACTTCTACATATGTTTTAAAAAATTCAACAGTCTATGGCGCCCCCCATATATTAAAATGACCAGCCGCCACTGATATATATATATATATATATATATATATATCTATATATCTATATATATATATATATATATATATATATATATATACAGGTGACCCCCGACCTACGACCCCATCGACCTGCGAACCACGGGACCTACGAACATATCATATTTAATAAAAATATGAAATTACTGTATTAAAAAAAAAAAAAAAAATTTTTTTTTTTTTTTTTGTGTTTAAATGTTCTTAATTTCATGTGTACATCACTTTGTTGCAGCTATGGTTGTTTTAAAGGCTTTATAAATAATAATTATGATAAAAAAGATCATTTCTGATCATTTTTGAGCAATCTTGGGCAACAGGAAGTAGGTCTTCAGTTTACACGGTCACAAATTAATGTAGAACACCGGACGGCGTTTTAGGTTCAGTCACTGGGGTCTCCGGTCACAAATTCATGTAGAACACCGGACGCCATTTTAGGCTAGCTGCCGGGAGCCGGCCCGAAGACTGGTGACCAGGATGGCTTCATATGGATTAATTACGAGCTGGAAACGTCTCTGTGAACTTTGTGGATGTCTAAGGCAGCAGCGGATTTATCGCAGATCGTGCCAGGCCGCCGCGGGAACACCTCCGGCCAGGCTCTGGCCTGGCTAGCTCCAGAAGCTAACACCGGACGCTAGGGCTGTGCGATATGACGATATATATCGTGGGGACGATAGAAACGTGTCTATCGTGCTACTTTCCTTCTATCGTCTCTATCGTGATAAATAAGAATAAAAAAATAACTGTCGCAAAGAAGCTTCATATTGTGGTTTTGCGAGATGACGGCGCTGCTTTGTTTGACGCACGCGCGGGTTTGCGACACATGCTTTACGTTGTTAAACTCGAGAGCAACAGAGCCGCAGGCGCATGAAGCCGGTGTCTCAACAAGGAGAAAACAGCTGCACAGGCAGCCCAAGAAGAATAACTTTTACCAAAAAGAGGGGGAAGCTCACCTTGTTAGCTTCCATTATTTCGCTCCGCTGAAACTCGGAGACAAAATGGGTCCAGAGGACACGAACCCAGAGTCCAACCGAGTCCGAACTCGGGTCCAGTTAACCAATACAAAACAGACCAGAGACACAACAGAACCGCAATCAAACGCAACGTTTTCTCTTTTCTGTTTCTTGCTTTGTTTACTCAAACTTCAGAGCGGATTTCTTCTTCGTGAGTTTCATTAGCAGCTGTTGTTTTACCGCCACCTGCAGGAAAAATTTGGACCAAAGTAGAAAAGGAGTTGTTTGTTTGTTAGTTTATTCATTTTATAATATGAAATACAACAATTAACGTATTCATAATAGAAAAAAAATAAAAATAAAATGAAAGGTAGCAGATGAAGAATAAATCTTATTAAATCTGCTCCTTATTCATCTAATAACAGTTCAAACAATATTTTCTATAATAACAAAATAAGTAAATAACTCAGTCAATTTTCAATTCACATATATCACACATTAAATTAGATTCATTTTTTTTTTTTAGCAATTCATTTTTTACCAGTTTCTTAAATACAAGGAATGATTTGGCTTCCTTAACATTTGTCATTAAGTCATTCCATAATCGTACTCCTTGAATTAAGGTAGATCTTAGGTAGATCTAGTTTCTACTTTGGTCCAAATTTCCTTGTTCTTTTTGTTCACATTCTTATAATTGTAACTATCTGTAGTAAAATAATAAAATAAAAAAACTTTGGTCCAAATTTTTCCTGTACACACACACACACACATCGTGTTGTATATATCGTGATATATATCGTTATCGTGATATAAAAAAGTCCATATCGTGATATATGATTTTTTCCATATCGCCCAGCCCTACCGGACGCCATCTTAGGTCATAGTTACGGCTGCAGGCAGCCAGGTTTGGAAGACTGGTGACCAGGATGGCTTCATATTGGATTAATTACGAGCTGGAAACGTCTCTGTGAACTTTGTGGATGTCCCAGGCAGCTGCAGATTTATCGCCGATGGTGCCAGGCCGCCGCGAGAACACCTCCGGCCTGGCTAGCTCCAGAAGCTAACAAGGGAGCTAACACGGGACGCAGCAGCGGCTTTGACCACCTCCAAGTAAGAAATTATATTTTTATTTAATTTATATTTTTATTACTGTACTGTATTAATTAATTACACTGTGTTAGGTGTGTTAGGATAGGCGAAGTACGTACTGTACAGTACTTGGTACCACAAAAAAAAAAAATACAG
>JBBPBX010051814.1:0-11984 GCA_038048925.1 Garcialebias charrua
TTCAGGGGCTGCTCGGACGTTAAAGTAATCTAAGTGTAGGTCTTTCTGGTGGTGAGCTGTTTAACACAGTTTTTTTTTTCTGAAACAATGGGGTTCGATGCTGAGATTCGTTTAAAGGAATTAGAGTTAGAAATACGTCGAATGGAATTCGATGCCAGAAAAGCTAAGGCTGAAGCAGTCGTGAGGAAAGCAGAGTTAGAGCAACAAACTGCTCTGAGAGAGATGGAGATTAAGTTTAAGCAACGAAAATTAGAATTGCAAAATAAGAATTATCAGAGAGAGTTAGAGCTAGGTGTTGAACATGTCCCGTTGTGTGAGGTGAGGATTCGCCCACTGTTGAGTTCTGGAGAAGCTGAGTTGGGACTTTGCTCTAGTTTTTTTGTTGCTAAGAACCATGAACCTAAACTTGAGAAACCTAAACTTGTAAAGCCTGAACTAAAGAAAAGTGAAAAACTTGAGCAAACAAAAAAACTTGAGAAAGACTTAACTGTGGATTTGGATTTGGTCACTCCAGAGGTGTCACCACTGGTAGACATGCAATACAAAAATGATGATGATGATGAAATTGATCTGAGTGACTGTTTTTTGTTTTCCTCTGAATTAGAAGATGTCCCAGTGAGCAATGTAGCAGAGGAGCCAAGCCTGACTGTCTATCCTGCTCCTTTGGTTACCTTTTCATCATGTTCACAGGAGGTTGTGAGTGTGATGCTGGACGTTGTGGAACCTTTAGCTGAATCAGCAGCAGAGAGTGATAGTTTGCTGTCTGTGAGAGATGACCTGATGGAACAGTTTGAATTTGTAGACAGTGATTGTGGTGTTAACTCTCAATGCTTTGTCTGCAGGGTGCCTGATGACAGTGCTGGTGCAGCTACAACGATATTACTGTCAAGTGATGGAACTGATAACACAGAGGCGGACAATTTCCCTCTGGTTGTTGGAAAAAACCCTGATCTTCAGTCTGACATCACTAAACTGAATGTTGGTGAGTGTGCAGCTAAAAGGAGGCCTTGTGATGTACAACCTGACCGGCGACGCCTTTTTGGGTTTCAGGTATTCTGAAGGCAACTGTTAGTTGTGTGTGATGTGTGTTTGTTGTTTTTTTTGCTTGTTGTTAGTGTTGAGTATAGATGTTAAGATTTTTTTGGTTTCATTTACATGGGTGATGAGCATGGTGGTGTATGGCTGCATCTCCCATGTAAATTCTTATGTGGGGGGGTGTTACATGCCCCAGGCATGTAATTTATTTTAGTAAGAACAAAATTGTTTAAAGGTTTTGAGGTTTTGTTTAAATATTTTGAGCAGAGGCATGAGCTCTTTAGAGGTTGAGCATGAGCTGTTTAGAGGCTGTAGGAGACTAATTGATTGCAGCTGGTGCTCATTAGCTGTAGGTGGAGGTAGTTGCTCTCTCTCTCTCCCTTTATTAGGTCCAAGCCACACAGCAGAGGGGTGGTTCAGGTTCCAAGTGAGGGTTCAAGCTCCAAGTGAGAGTGGCAGCAGGAGGAGATCCATGCTGCATGAGGATCTGAGGTTCCAGCAGCCCCAGAACCAGACGCTGATGAATGAGCAGCTGATCCAAGCAGCTGCAGCAGTCTGGGATGAAGGAGCATCAGGCCTGATGAAGAAACAGCAGACCTGATGATGAAGCAGCAGCAGCAGAAGCTGAGCAGAGGTCTGCAACAGCAGCAGCAGCAAAAAGCAGCAGCAGTGTGAAGAGGAGCCATGAAGCCATCTGTTTGATGAGCTGTTTGGAGCCATTTGAGGAGGCCATTTGTGAGCCCGTTTGGAGCCATTTGAGGAGGCCGTTTGATGAGCTGTTTGGAGCCATTTGAGGAGGCCGTTTGTGAGCCGTTTGGAGCCATTTGAGGTGGCCATTTGATGTTGTGGTTTAACCCACTTGAGGAGGCTGTTTGATGAGCCATTTGAAGAGGAAGCTGAAACCTTCCGTTGTGAAGACCTGCTGTTGGCGTAAGACGCTGAAGTGTGACCTGCTGCATGTGTGAAGAAGAGGAAGTTGAAACCTTCCATTGTGACCTGCTGCTGTATGTTAAGAAGAGGAAGCTGATTCCTTCCATTGTGGAGACCTGCTGTCATGAGAGCTGGGTTGATGAAAACCAAGAGCCGTGAGTGTCCTGCTGGACTTTGAGTTTTTTTGTATTCAAGAAGCTGGTTTTTTGAGAAGTGCCACTTTTTTCTTTAATCACCTTTTTTTTAGGACACAGACTCCAGAGAGCCTGAAATAAACATTGTTTTTTTAACATCCTTTCTGTGTCTGGTGTCCTTGTGTGCTACGTGCCTTCGGGTCGTAACACCTCAATTCAAAGCTGCCTGTCAGAAATGAAAAGATCTCCATCATCTCTCTCTGCTTCTCTCCTCTCCTCTATCAAGTTCTTAAATGGATGACAAGAAAATAGAAAAATTAATATATTAAGGATGGTCTCTTTCCTCTAATGTGGAATTGCATCACATTTAATTATATTTGGATATATTAGCTCTGTGCTCAGCTGGACATTCAGACCCTGGACTGTATTTCTTGCTCTCAGGCAGAGAAGAAAAAGAAAAGTCATGGTTCTTTCTCATTTTTGTCCCCTGTTGTGGAACGAAGATGGGGAATTGGAAATACCCTCCGTCCATGCATGTTGTGAGCATGATAACTTGAAAAGTAAATGAGATACTGATTTCTATTTGAGTGTGTGGCTACATTTACGTACAAAGTACAAGAAA
The DNA here is from genome assembly GCA_038048925.1 of Garcialebias charrua. NCBI lineage: Eukaryota > Metazoa > Chordata > Actinopteri > Cyprinodontiformes > Rivulidae > Garcialebias > Garcialebias charrua. The sequence goes on from JBBPBX010051814.1 coordinate 2,722, forward strand.
GATTCTTTTGAAAACTGAGTTGCCAAATCAAAGTCCATGATGGCTGCTGCCATACATGTCTGTCTGTCTTGTGAGCTGCATAACTGAAAAAATTATTGTTTAAGATAATTTTTTGTTTGATCTTCAAAGTCACAATTTTATATACACAAAAATTAGTATGCCTTTAAAGATGGGGTATGTAACATTGTAATGTAGTCTGTAACTTTTCAAACAATATATTTTTAACATATTTCTTCACTCTGTCACGATCTACTGACAGACTGATGTTAGACAAAGTAATCTCTGAAAAAAACTATAGTCCCCTTGCTTCTCTATCAGCATTTATAAAAACACTGAAAACAGAGTGACCCGGACACTGACCAGCCAATAAAAACAGAGTTGTTTGTCACGCCCCAACCCACGCCCCCGCCTGTCACAGCGCCGCGGCTCGTTCTCATTCAAAGGATTGCAAAGCGATGCAGGACTGTTTTTTATGTGACACAAATTTATTAAATATCCCTTCTTCATCCCAGAGCTGGACTTTTATTTAGTTTTTTTGCCAAAAGTCAAGTGATCGCTTCATCCTCCACTCACAGGAATGAGGAAATGGATTTGTCACGACTCACGAGCGAATTAAATCATGTCCAAATTGGCTGGTGATGCTCTGCTGATTACAGGGTCTTTTTGTGTTGTTGGACGAGTGATTCATGGTTTTATTATATTTTTTAAACAGTTATATTATCATATAAACACAGAACTTCGCAGCGCAGAGACAGGACATGTAGTGTGGGCGGAGCATTCCAGACATTCCAAACCTGCGCTGACAGACATGAGGAAATCACGAGCGCATGTCCAACGTTGCTTCGTGAACCTCTGCTGATTTCTGCTGGGTTTTGTGTTGTTGGACAAGTGCTCCATGGTTTTATAATATTTTTAAAAGTTTTTTTTAACATATAATCACAGAATATTGAAGCGCTCCGAGCAGACACACAGCAGGGGGCGGAGCAGAACTCAAGTTCAGCAGAAGCACGGACTGTGGCTCCCCCTCTGAGCCATATATAGCTCTGAGGGGGAGGTAGCAGAATGCTTTTCTGCGCTGAAAATATTTCTAAGTCCCAGAGTGTCCCAAAAATCGCAGACCATACCTTTAAGCAGACTGAGAAAGCCCATTTGAACCTTCACCTGCATTTCATTTTATATATATACTTTTTATATTTTTATACTGTTATGCTACAATTGAGGACAGTATCATACTTGTATTGCTTTTATTATTTCATTTTACACTAATGTTTATTAAATGTTTTAATTTTTAAATGGTTGTTGTTACACCAGGGGTCTGAGAGTAATGTAATTTCAATCCTGTGTATGTCCTGTACATATTGCAGTTTTGACAATAAAGATGACTTTGACTTTGATGATGTAATAGCTTTTCTGATTGATTATTTGACTACATCTGGGCACCCCAGTGGATGCATTTTAAGGCACACTATAAACAAATCTGCTTCTTTCTAACAATTTTCAGTCAGGTCATCTGGACACTTTCTTTTTTCCTTGTGCTGAAACATTTCACCTTCCATCCAGAAGGCTTCATCAATCAAAGAAACACACAAGACAATTCATGGCTTCGTGAAGCTTCATCTGGCCACCACTAGTTCCAATGAGTGATGAACTGAGGATGAGGAGCTACGAGGAGCACATCAAAAACAAAGATTTGTTCAATCATGGACATAAAGCCAGATGTCACTAGGGCCAGACAAAGGACTACATTTAGATAATGTTCCAGTGAAGTATAATTGGTCCATGCAGCCTTAAACACAGAGGATCCTCATCAAGAGATCTGGAAACAGCTGAAGATGGTTGGCTTTGCCACTCAGGAGCTGCAAGAGGTGTTAGTGAAAGTAAAAAAAGATAAAAAAACAGAATCCCCACAGTGCCCAACTTTTCACACTCCCTGGTGAACACTGCCACACCTGTCCCCCACCGCTACACCTGGAAACGTGACAGAGATGGAAGAGAATGGAGGCCTCCTGCTTTCAAACAAACCAGATTACAAAACTTTAGACCCGTGCTTTACCATATGAGAGAAAACACGAGCAGTGGTACGGCATTACTAAAGCAGTGGCCTATCTTATTGCGATCAAATCAACCCAACTGGACTTGTTGCTATAACTGATAACGGGGTTAATGTTATCAAGGCAGTGTATCTGACTGTGTTTTGCTCAGACTTCATCTAGTATTTGGTTAGTGCAATATTTAATAATTAAAGAGCAAGTTATCAAGTTTTATTTAATATGGGCAGCACGGTGGCACAACTGGTAGAGCTGCTGCCTCTCAGCGAGAAGGTTGCCGGTTCAAATCCCGGTCCGGGGCCTTTCTGGGTGGAGTTTGCATGTTCTCCCCGTGCATGCGTGGGTTTCCTCCGGGTACTCCGGTTTCCTCCCACAGACCAAAAAACATGCTTGTTAGGCTGATTGGTGACTCTAAATTGACCCTAGGTGTGAGTGTGAGAGTGGATGGTTGTTTGGTGTGAGTGAGACAGGTCCCTCTTGTAAATGAGTCCCCGTGACTCAACGATGGCTAGCCTGTATAAATAAAGGTTGAATGAATGAATGAATGGGTTGTTTTGAGCCATTTCTTATGTACATCTACAGCTACATGTTAATAAAAGTGCCTGTGTGACATTTGGGACTTGTAGATATGGTTTGGAAGTGGCATCTTATTACTTTATGAGAGAAGAAAAATATTCATGGTAAATGGAGCTTATTTATATAGCGCTTTCCAGCCCCCTGTGAGGAGCCCCAAAGCGCTTTACAATACCAGCCATCCACCCATTCATTCAGACATTCATACACCGGTAGTGGTAGCCTGCCTTGCAAGGCGCCATCCAGACCTACCGGGAGCAACTCGGGGTTAAGTGTCTTGCCCAGGGACACAACGACACATGGTGGGCGGATGCGGGATTCGAACCTCCAACCTTCCGATCAGGGGTCGACTGCCATTACCACTACACCACAGCCGCCCCATAATTCAGATATACAGTACCGTATATCATACATCCCAATTTATCTATGAAAATATAGATATCTTATTTTTGGTCCATATTGCGCAGCCCTAACATCCATCGCAGCCTTCGGAATAGAAAAACATTCAAATCAGGAAGTGATGAGAATGGAGGCATCAGTATAAATCTCTTTGTAAACTTTTTATCTAAAAGCCATCACTTTCAATGTGCTGTGGCAACACAGCAAACGTCACTCCCACAAGGATCTTTTTTCCCTTCTCTTTTTAAACAACAGCTCAGTGTAAAGGCCAGGGAGCGTCCCATGATGCTTTGCACTCAGGGACAGGTGGAGGCAGGGGAGGCGGCAGCAGCCCGAAAAGCAATTAACATTCACAAATAGCGTCAGGGAACCTATCCATGGAGGTTACACTGCTTCTGAATGTCACCAACTGCCTAGGCCCGTTCCTACCCCCCACACACACTTTCCATAAGGGGCAGACACACTTTAATACATATTTGCATACAAATGCAGTGATTAACCCTGTAAGTGCATTGCTCCGGCATCTTTGTGGAGCCTCTGTGCTAATATCCCCCTCCCCGTTTGTCTGTGTGCTTGAAATGAGATGGAATAATGATCCTTTATTGACTTTGTTGAATTGACTCTCATTGGTCTCCTTCCTTCGGCTGTTTTGTTTTCTGGATTTCTGAAAGATATTATTCCTGTTGCTCCCCAATAAATCACAAGCGAAGCTTTTGTCTGCAGTTGGCTTTATGACAGTGTGCTGTGTAAATAATGCATTTCCATATTGTGTCCTGTAAAGCAATAAGGCAGCAAAGCAAAAATCGAGTTAAATGATCCTGGCTGGGGGTACTGTATCATCACAACACAAATGCTAATGGGATACCAAATGTAAAGCATATATGAAGAAGGAATAAATATATGTCATTCATCAAGTCATTCATGTGTTTATAAAAAAAAAAAAAAAAAGCAAGATTCTTTAACTGGAAAAATACTTCATCCCTGTTTTGCAGGCTTTGTTATGTGTGCAGCAGATGAACGCTGACATACTGGGTTTAATCTGAACGCGCCACAGGGCTGATATGTTCCTACAGCGCCACAGCGACTGCTGCACACCCACCAGGGCTTCTTACGGCACAAAAAATGAAAATAAATAAATAAATAATGATAAAACAAGACAGAATGAAATTATTCAGTAGTGATCACCCATTTCACAACTGCAAAATATCACCTCTTCTGTTCAGTTTCCTTTTTGGTGCTGAAACGTTTCACCTTCCATCCAGAAGGCTTCATCAGTCAAGGAATCACACAACACAAAACTGATTCTTCCCCCAACAGCTTACTCCTAAAGTAGAACAAACCAAGTCCAGATGACCTGACTGAAAATTGTTGGATTGTATACCTGGATTATTGAGCATGGACTCGTTGCTCCACCGGACAGCCGGCTTTGTGCGATCAGAGGTTCCTGGAGCTCGCCTCAATGTCGGATTGGAAGCCGAAGATATCGGCGGACACCGAGCTAACTTGGAATAACAAAGCCAACAGCCTTTTTGGACGTGCAGCTAAACCGGACTGCCCATAACTGCGGACTAGCCGCGGATTCGGGTGGGCTAATGCTAACAGGTGCAGCTAATGGCGGCGCGCGCAGACGGCTTTCGGTAAGTTATTAAAACTTATTAAAACTTTTTTCTGGCTCCAAATGTATGAAGATGGCATACTAACAGTCCTTCCTGTAAAGGGTTTGGACTGCGTGGTGCTACAGGAAGCCTGGGAGCTCGAACGTAACGCAGTGGAGTGGAGGCAAACAGCTCAGCTCAAAATAAGACATTTTTTATTTTTATTTTTATAAATGTTTTAAAATATTTTAAAGTGTTAGGGTAGTTGAAATGCTTGGTAACTGTTCATTACCGCACATGTACGTGTCAGTGGCGGCTCGTGTGGTATTTATACCTATATACAGGTAGTCCCCGATTTACGAGATTTTCATGTTACGAGATAGTCGAAGGAACGGAACTCGCTCGTAAGTCGGGGACCACCTGTATATAAAGTTGGTCAAATTGGGGTGGGAATTACTGAGCCAGCTGAGGAGTGCTGTGAGATTTCATTGGATTAGCGTGATGTCCTTCAAAAACTTCAACCAATGTGATGTCACGGTCGACAGAATTTATTTAAAATATATATTGGGTTGTCTATGAGTGCATACCTAATTCTCCAGCTCCCCGAGCGCCCTCTGGCTGCTCACTGCACCACCTGGGGTGGTTGGGTTAAATGCAGAGACGAATTTCGTCTGTGTATGGGAAACATACACAGATGACAGACAAACACATTATTATTATTATTATTATTATATTTGGATCATAACAGGCCTGACTGGTACATAAATGCATGTCGGCCCAGCGGGCAAGCACATATTTGTGCCCCGCCGGGCCAGTTACACGCTGCTGGAAACACCTGTACTTACAAATATATATTTTTACTTTATTGCACTTAGTGTTACAAAAGGCCACAACACTCCTTGTACAATACATACCTCTTCCTCAGTGAACTGCTTGTGCCCTGGATGCAGAAAGGGGGGCAGGTTCAGACTAGCTCCCCTTTTTCCACCTCTGACTTGACATCAAACCCTTTGTCAGCAATGAGTTGTTGGCCAGTTGCTGCTAAAAAACAAAGTATTAATTCATAATTGACAATAAACAAAACAGTCTTATGTATAGCTAAACTGTATGCTTATACACATTGATGACAGGATTGCTTTTTTTTCTGTGACAGCATGTCACCGATGCTCCCAGCAAAACTGTGCGAATAACTTACAGAAACAGAGAAATGGCTGAAATGTTTTCAAAGATGCAGTGCTGTCAGACCTCAAATAATGTTAATAAAACATGTTTGTCTTGTGGAAACTACTATATTTTTTCAACGCAGAAAGAGTTCAAATGATAACAGGCTAACAGTGCAATGGTCTGTTCATTTTTATACAGCTGCATGTTTGATGACATTTTACTCACCTGTTATTTCTTCAGGGGGGGTTGAAGGAAGAATCTTCTTGCATGTCGCAGGTTGAAACATCAACACAGGCAGTGGACTGAGGTACAACGAGGCCTAGTAGAACTAGCTAGCTGCTAGCTTTTCAACTGTCCAGTAGCATGTTGTTCTGCTGCCAGAGGTTGTTCTCTGTTTTGTCTGTTTCCCGTATCCAAGATGTAATGTAGGAACATAATCCACGGAGTTCAGATCATTAATGGCCATGCCAGATTAAAAAATGCCGATTACACACTTTGCTATTTTGTGTCGGGGTGAAGTCCTGCCGGCGAAGCGCTTGAAGCCACAACTTCTTTCTTTTAGTCGCTTTACTCGACTTTCCTAGAGGGACTTGGTAAAACGAACAAGTCTCACCTTCTTCTTTTACTCGTGTACGTTGCCTCTAACAATTATAAACACAAGAAAAGTCATATTTCCCCATCGCGACCGTTGGTAGTAATGAAAACTGAAAGTTATGCACCATAACTCATGTTCCCTGAAGGAAGGGAACGAGGTGCAACATATCACTATGGGAAATTGCGCCCGCACAGTTTTACCTGAAGGAATACAATCACGCCTTTACGGCAGGGACGTCAGCGTTACGCCAGAGGCCACGCCCTCTGGGTACTTAAGCCGCTGATGCACATTCATCAGTCTCCAGAATGCACTTCACCGAGCTTTCAGCATTGAAAGGGCCAGGTATGTTGCACCTCGTTCCTTTCCTTCAGGGAACATGAGTTATGGTACATAACTTTCAGTTCCCTTATCAGTCTTGTTACTCAGTGCAACATATCACTATGGGAACGTAATTCATTCACGTCTTTGAAATGCTCAGTAAAATGCATCCTAGTGTGAACGTACGCCTTTTATCCAATAGGCATCTCAAGGTCGCTTTCTACTGTGTGTTAGAAAGGACAGCCTGAGTGACATCACACGTAGTAACATCCAAAATGTAATGCTTTGCAAACGTGTTAATTGAACTTCAGTTCATAGCAGCACAGATGTCTGCAACTGGTACACCCTTGAACAATGACCATGAGGTGGCCAAGCCCCGAGTAGAGTGGACACGCATTCCAGAGGGTACTTGTTGACCTTTGCTACGGTACGCCCTTTTAATGGCCTCAGTCACCTAGTGTGAGAGGCGCTGTTTTGATAGGGCCTTACCCGTAGCGTGTGCAGCAAAGCACACAAACAGTTGATTTGTTTTTCTTCATTCGGCTGTTCTCTGCATGTAAGTGTTTAAAGCTCTCACGGGGCAGAGAGCCTTCAGCCTTTCCTGTTCCTGAGTGAGGATAGGAGCAGGTAGAAAAGAAGAGAGTTCAAAGTCCAGACTTCTGGGGTTTAAAGTCAAAACTTTGTGAATATATGCAAGAGTAGGCCTTAGGGTGACCTTTGACCCGTCAGGAGCGAACCTAGTGCACATTGGATGTACGGACAAAGCGTGGAGGTCACCTACATGTTTTGCCGAGCAAAGAACCAGGAGAAGAGCGGCCTTGTAAGATAATAAGTCTATCTTAATATCGCTCAGTAGTTTGAATGGGGGATCACAGAGAGCCCCCAAGACAATGCTAAGATCCCATCCAGGGGTCAAAATCCTACTGGGAGGGCTCCTCCTTAGCACGCCCTTCATAAATCTTATTATGAGCGGATGCGCGCCAGGTGTCCTGCTTCTCCAGCCTCCGTGACAAGCTGAAATTGCAGATAGGAACACCTTAATTGTTGAGAAAGAGCGACCTTTCTCCAGCAAGTCCTGAAAAAAGGTCAGGAGCTGAGCCAGGTCACATGAATAAGAAATAATATTTCTTTCTGTGCACCAAGCTTCAAAAATATGCCATTTCCGTGCATAGAGAGACTGTGTTGACATAGCACGTGCATTTTGAATTATTTTTACCGCCTGAGGCCATAAGTCTGTTCTTCTCCGCCACCAAGCTAAAATTAGCCACAGTTTTCAGCCTAATTGGCGAAACTGTTCCTTCTGGTGACGTAGACGGTCCCTGGAGAGGAGCAGGTGGTGGGACCAGCTTTCCCTCAGAGACCCTGATTGCAGTGGTCTTTTTAAGGTCGACCAGTTTAGGAAGAGGACCTTCCCACAGACGTACCTCCATACCTTTCTGACCAAGAGTGTTTGGAAGCCGAGACAATCTGCTGTCATTATTAGATAAAGGCTGAACAAAGTGTCTACTTTTCCTCCTTTTGTTAGGGGTCATGGGTCGGGGGGATGCACGTTTTGTAAACAAGCAGATCTGCTGACTCCAGCCCGTTCCCTGTTTGGGTCAGCACAATGAGCGCGGTCACATGCTGCAGAATCACAGTTTAAGCATCACGCGTCGCCCATTGAAAACAATGGGAAACTTCAGCATTAGAATGAATGTGTGACACTGGTGTTGGCCTGCGGGCTTCTGTCGCGGCCCCCCCTCATCCCTTACTGGTGTTCGATGAATGAGTGGCCAGGAAGGTGGGTCGTTAGATTCTGTCGGCACGCACCCCTGGAGCGCGGACGTGTCACGGATTTGGTTGATTTGTGTATTCCCGGCTCCGTGGTTTAGAACAGAGCGGGGGATGGAACACGTGACACCGCTCGCCTGCCTCTGTGAGGAGACATGGGCTTGTTCACAGGCGCCTCTGTGCTTGTCTGTTGCAGACATAGCAGAGACGCCCTGTTGGGGTTTATCAATTAGGCTAACACCCCGTGAGCCGTGAGGGAGGGGGGAAGATGGCCCCCGCACTTTATGTCGGCTGGGAGAACAGAGGGGACGGTTCTGCTGATGTTACTGTGTTTGTTGTCGTTGTTGTTGTCGTTGTTGTTTTTTGTGAGTCAAGAAAACAGAGTGTTTTTTAAACTTTATTCGTGCTTATGTGTAACGACATATTTGGCTTTATGTCACTCACAGCAGAAAGAACATGATTTGTGTCTAAAACAGAATCACCAGCTTTTGTACCGTGTTACAAACAAAGTCTGGACGTGAAAAGATCATTTCCCGTACCGCTTGGGCGGGTGATCGTGTAGAGTTATGAAGCGGACCTGGTTCATCAGGCACGCTACTGTTTTGTGTCCCGGCTTGCTGAGGAGGTTCTGTACCGGTCCGCCAGGTGGGAACAAATCTGTTTTTACTCCAGGCGTGTTCGGTCCGAGGTGGAGCCGGTGGTGGTCTCTGCCGGTGCTCAACCTCGTACGCAGACCGCTTTTGCGGTGGGGCACGTGTGGCTGAGTAGTGTCGAGGCTGCAGTGTTCTGCTCCCAGCTGAT
>JBBPBX010051814.1:14417-24441 GCA_038048925.1 Garcialebias charrua
GACAGGTAATTTAGACTTACCTAGAGGCTGAAGATGTCTGCTCGGCAGGAAGCTGCGGCCATCAGAGTTGGCGGTTTTCGAACCGAAACCGCTTGGAGCAACCATAGATCCGAGCCGGAACAGTTTCCATCTCCCATGCTGGTCGCGGAGCAAGAGGGGAAGCGTCGGGGCGGCCGCTCCGACCAGTTCACTTCCTTCGCTCCTGCACGAGCCATCTCACTGTGGGATGCGTCCGACGACGAGTCGGATTCGGATCCGGAGGGACTCCTGCCATTTCCAGTTCCAGAGACACGAGGCCGCAGGAGGAGGCGGCGACCGGCGAAGTCTCGCATTTCCGGTTTTCAGCCTGCTCTCCCCCTTAATTCTCCCACGTTGTCAGAAGAGCTGGCGGGCATTTCAAAGGGGGAGGGGTACCCACGCCCATGCACCGTGACGTCTCAGGGGAGACGTGCTTTGATCGGGGGGTATGTGTCCCCTTACACCACGTCTGCAGGAGTCACAGAGACTCCTGCACGAGACATAGCTGACACAGCTGAGAGGAAGCGACCTCACAAGACTCCTCCACAAAGGGAGCAGCCAGTTCACACTTCGACCACAGGGGTCGCTACTCCTGCAGGACTCACACAGGAAGAGCCTGCAGGACATACTGAAGGGTGGACGGATCCCACCTCAACCACAGTGGTCGCTGTGGGACGGAGATCTGAGGAGGCCAATCACATTTTCCAGCAGATAAAAATACAGTTTTATGCTGCTATCAATAACCCGGACCTCCATTATAAATACAAGACATACTCTATTATTAATGACATTATCACTAACATTCCTTGTTCTGTACTAGACTCAGGTTTTATCCAGATCTTGATGTTGACTAAAATGGCACAGGAGGAGATTAAAGCCAAGATGGAGGGCGCTGACACAGCATGCTCTGCTGCAACAGAGGGTGCTGTCCTGCCTGTGGCATCTCCAGAGGGTACTGTCCTGCCTGTGGCACCAGGGGGTGCTGCACCACCAGCACCTACAGGTCCTGCTTCTACTTCGCCTACAGAGGACGTTGCGTCAGAAGCATCACCCACAGACTCTTCGGTCACTGAAGCCTCGCCTGACGACGCTTCACCTGGTTCCTTGTCTCCTGGTTCCTCGCCTTCGGGGGGTCCCAACGCCACGCCTTCGGGGGGTCCCAACGCCACGGAAGTCTCCGCCTCTACAGAGGATCCCGGTGCAACAGAGGCTCCCGGCGCGACGGACGCCTCCGCCTCTACAGAGGGTCCCGGCGCGACGGACGCCTCCGCCTCTACAGAGGGTCCCGGCGCGACGGACGCCTCCGCCTCTACAGAGGGTCCCGGCGCGACGGACGCCTCCGCCTCTACAGAGGGTCCCGGCGCGACGGACGCCTCCGCCTCTACAGAGGGTCCCGGCGCGACGGACGCCTCCGCCTCTACAGAGGGTCCCGGCGCGACGGACGCCTCCGCCTCTACAGAGGGTCCCGGCGCGACGGACGCCTCCGCCTCTACAGAGGGTCCCAGCGCGACGGACGCCTCCACGACGATGGATGGTCCACTCGTCGCTGACGCCTCCATGTCGATGGAGGGTCCTCTCACCCTTGACGCTTCCACGTCGATGGAGGGTCCTCTCATCCTTGACGCCTCCACAATGATGGAGGGTCACGTATCCAGTCTCGAGGGGTCCCTGGAGGGACCCCCTCACGTTTCCTGTTCGGAGGGGCCCCTGGAGGGAGCCCCTCACTCCCATGTCTACTGCTGTCCAGAGGGGTCTCAGGAGAGAGCCCCTCACGTTACCTGTTCTGGGTGGGCCCTGGAGGGTGCCACCCATATCTATTGCTGTCCAGAGGGGTCTCAGGAGAGAGTCCCTCACGTTACCTGTTCTGGGTGGGCCCTGGAGGGTGCCACCCATATCTACTGCTGTCTCGAGGGGTCCCTGGAGGGACCCCTTCATGTATCCAGTCTCGAGGGGTCCCTGGAGGGACCCTCTCATGTATCCAGTCTCGAGGGGTCCCAGGAGGGACCTCCTCTCGTATCCAGTCTCGAGGGGTCCCAGGAGGGACCTCCTCTCGTGTCCAGTCTCGAGGGGTCCCAGGAGGGACCTCCTCTCGTATCCAGTCTCGAGGGGTCCCAGGAGGGACTTCCTCTTGTGTCCAGTCTTGAGATGTCCCGGGAGGGATCTCCTCTCGTGTCCAGTCTTGAGGGGTCCCGGGAGGGACCTCCTCTCGTATCCAGTCTCGAGGGGTCCCGGGAGGGACCTTCTCTCGTTTCTTTCTCCGGATGGGTCCATGTGCTACCCGAGGACGTCTCAACGCCGCTCGAGGACGTCTCAACGCTTGGCGCCGCTGCGCCGCATGAGGGGGCTCCTGTTCTGGGTGGGTCTTGGAGGGTCCCACCCTCGTCTTCGACCGTCCTGAGGCCTCGTCATCGACGGAAGCTCCTGCTCGGTGGACGGCTCCCGGGATACCCGCCTGAGGTGTCTCTGCAGGATGGACTTCTTCCTGGTCGTCCACCGGAGGGGGTCCTGCGCAATAGACAGTCTCCCGGTCGTCCACCTGAGGGGTCCTTGCCCGAGGTCGACGTCTTGGCCTCGTTGTTTGGGCGCTCGTTAGTGTTCTAGTTTTGTTTTTGTGTTTAGCTTTTGTCCCAGGCCCTGTTCCTGTCGGTTTTTGGTTTGTTGTCCTTGTGTTTTGTCCCCTGTCCTTGTTTACTCGTGCCCGCCGTCCTTGCGGTTCCTCCCTCTGCCCGCCCTATTTTTTGGGGGTGTTCTTTTGGGACGCCGGGGGGTGTCTTTGAGGGGACTCATCCCTCACCTCGCACCATACCGTGACATAGTTACAACATGATGTCAGTGCAGCTTTAAAGTTTGGGTATTAGGTGTTGTGAGGCTCAGAGTTAATTCTTTGGGTTTAACTCACACAATGTTAAAGGTTCAGTCTGCAGTTTTTGTAGAACGCAGCACTTAGGAAAATTTTCATCTGGGAAAGCATTCTGGTCCCTCCCCACTCAGAGCCATATGGCTCTGCTCCATCTTGCTGTCGGTGCTGCTTCCGAATGCTCCGCCTCCACTGCATGTCCTGTCAGCAGCTGCGAAGTTCTGTGATTATATGTTAATAAAACGTTCTAAAAAATAAAATAAAAACAGGGAGCGCTGGTCCAGCACACCAGAACACCATGAAATCTGCAGAGCCGCGCGCAGCCACGTTGGACATGAGTTTAATTCGCTCGTGACAAATTCATTCATTTCCTCAATGTTTCTGTCATGACTCAGCGGAGGAGGAAGCGATCACTTGACTTTTGGCAAAAAAACAAAAGAAAAGTCCAGATCAGGGATGAAGAAGGGGAATTTAATACATTTGTGTCACATACAAAACAGTTTTGCATCGCTTTGCAATATTTCAACGAGAACCTGCGCGGCCGCTGCGGGCTGGGACAGGGGGGGCGTGGGTTAGGAGCGTGAGAAGTGAGAAGCTCTGTTTTTATTGGCTGGTTAAAAACTCTGTTTTTATTGGCTGGTTAACGGCGGGTCACTGTGGCTTTTTTGAAATTCTTATTTACCACCTGGAGAAGCAAGGGGACTATAGTTTTTTTCAGAGATTACTTTGTCTAACATCAGCCTGTCAGGAGATAGTGACAGAGTGAAGAAATATGTTAAAAATATATTTTTAGACAACTTACAGACTGCACTACAGAACGGCAGACTGCAACTTTAAGACAGAAGTCACAGAGTATGGTGCAATATACGTTCTCTCTGATATACTTCAAGGATCGGAAATTTCAGTAGGTTGGATCGGAAAATCCAATACGTAAATTATGCTGGTAAGAACACACATGGGTCTTTAATGGGCCTCATGTAAGTTAACCATCTGGGTCCCACTGAAAACCCAGTCAGTGCCCCTTAAAATTGAATGGGCAAACCCATGTGGGGCCACCATGGAAACTGCAAATGAACTCACTTGTTGCCCATATTCTAGCCCAGCTGGGACAACATTAACACCCAGGAAAATATCCTTGAAAGTACACATGTGGGTTTTACATGGGCCTCATGTAAGTTAACCATCTGGGAGAAAGCCCAGTCAGGGCCCATTAAAATCTATTTGGGCAAACCCATGTGGGGCCACCATGGAAACCGTGGACAAACTTATTTTTAGCCCAGTTGGGACCCAGTTTAATCCCAGGTAGATATTCTTCAAGGCACACACATGGGTTTTACATGGGCCTCGTAAGTTAACCATCTGGGAACCACTGAAAGCCCAGTCAGGGCCCATTAAAGTATATCGGGGCAAATCCATGTGGGGCCACCATGGAAACCGTGGACAAACCCACTGGTGTATTTTACAAAGTTCATTACAGTAGATTAACATAACAAAATGTAAACTCAGTTATTATTTAAATCTCTGACCGAAAGCTGCAGCTCTAAGGGACGTTCACTTCAGGACAAATTGAGGTCACTGTTGCTGACTGGTCAGTTGCTGACGTTCCTACTGGATTGACTGACAGGTGGTGTGACTTGTGCAAAAAAAAAATTGATTTTACTGGCCCGTTTGAGACTGTTGTAATTTATTCCATATTTATTCAACATTTATTCAATATTGTGATGAATCTAAGGTTTGAGAACTGTTTCCTTACAAAATCCTAATGATGGTTTCTTAATTTTTCAGAGATGCTGAGTTGAAATTTAGGGGTGCTCAAGAAGGGTGTGTGATGGCCACCTACATGATGCTCAGCTTTGTTAAAGGAAATGTTATTCAGCAGCAAGAAACTGCCGAGAGACTGTATGACGTCTGTCAAAATAAAATATAAATTATTAAAATAAAATAAAAAATGCCCAAATTACGGTAGTCACTCCAGCTGTGTAGTGTCATTACAGTAGTCATTGCATGGGCCAACTTTCCGTCTAACATTAAACTTGGAATGACTGAGTGTAAACACAGATTCTTCAAAGGAAATTTTAATATAGTGAGTACAGCTTGGCGGGCCAACTTTGGCCCGCGGGCCCCACTTTGGGCACCCCTGGTTTAACAAATTGGGAACCGTTTATAGCAATAATTTCTACATAAATATTTTTAAAATATTTTTGTAAGGACAATATCTTTTAAATTAACAACGGTACTTTAAATTTTTTTTTAATTAAATTTATTCATTTCAAATAAAAACACAAGAAAATTATTTACAAAACCACATTACTGTATAAAACAAAACAATACATGAAGTGAAAGGAGGCAGAAGAAGAATTTTTTTATTATATCTGCCCCTTCTTCAAACAAAATTAATTCCAACAATCAATTCAAATAGCAATCGCATATAAAAAATATAAGATAATAAATGATTTCTCACACAATACCATATATAGTAATTTGCATACAAACCAATTTATGAATATTTGTTCAGAAATTTTGTTTTAATCTGTATTCTGTATTGAACGCCTTTTTTGATTTTGTTTTAATCATTTTCTTAAATATAGATATTGACTTTGCAATTTTAATATCGGGTTCCAAACCATTCCACAGTCCTATTCCCTGTACTAAAGTTGACCTACACTTTAAACTAGTTCTGTATTTTTGGCATAACAAAAATATCTGCTCCCTTGAGATTGTAAGTACTAGTCCTTTTTACAAAAAGCGTTTGGATATTTGGATACTACTTGAAATGGTTAGCTTATTCTTCCTTTTCAAAAACTACTGGAAAAGGGATGTGCTGTGCTATGATTTCATGTGATTGACTTTGGTTTGGCCTTGTTGCTGTTTAAAGTGCTTTATAAATAAAATTGTAGATTTGTATCTCTATGGCTCTGGGTGTGGTATGATGGTAGCTTGCACAGAGGCCCCACCCACCCCATTGTCATTGAAGCTGCAGTTTAACAATCTGAACACTAGAGGGCGCTCCATTCATTTTTGTGTCCGGAAGTTTGAATTTTAAAGCTCAGTCAGTCTTTTTTGTTTTTTAAAAGTGGAGTCCAACACCTAACGTTTTTGTCTTTTCCCATAATTTCCCCAAGATGTGGGTTCCACGTTAAGACTACAGTAAGTGTAAAAATGCAGCAGCTGTGATGTAAAGTCTCTTAACCGAGGCGTTGTTCGGCACGTAGCTTAAGTTAGCTTAGCATTGTTTTGTCATTAATTCAGCGCATACGTCGCCTGCAGATGTTCCACATGTTAAATGTGTTTTGTAATGTTAGAGTTCACCTGTTTGTAATTAGTTCTACGTGAAATAGTGCAGTCGTTAGTCTTGTAAGACTCGGCTACATTAGCCTTGGCACGTTCAGGACTGCGGGTCTCGTGGAGCATCGCTCCCGCGGCCTTCTCGTTGCGTGTTTCTTCAAACAAATTAGGTCTGCAGTCATTTTCAGAGTTACTGTAACTGACTGTTGACGCAGCCATTGTTTTAAGCAAGGGTTAGAAATGCCGGATAATGACGGAGGAAACACAACACACCATCAGTTGCATTTGGCCTGAGTGAGAAGATGCGCTCATCAGAGCAGCTGGCCTTTTATTAGCAGATTGCACCCTCCTGTGTAATATGTGGTGTCACTATATGCAAAGTTCAAAAATGATGTCACAATACTGTAATGTATACAGCAGTGTTTGTGCATGTATATTACAGAGTGTCAGTGAACGCACCGCGAGAGAGAGCGTGACGTAGGCACGCGGGTTCAGTGTGTGTGTGAAGATAGAAAGTGCAGAGAACGGAGTAATGCAGGATCGTGCCGTCTGATAAGTGTATTGTGCAGTTTAAACAATAAAGCTACATCAGCACCAAACCAGCATATTTATTAAGCGTGCAGAGAAACATCAAAAATACCTTTAAAATAACTTCAGGAGTACATTTCACAAAACAAGCCCAAATAAGCGACGCAACACCCATGGTAAGCACAAAAAACCGCCACAAGCGGCTCACCGAATTTAAAGCGACTCCAGGAAAAAAAAAAGCCCAATGCCGCTTGAAATAAGCGGACTTGGCAACTATGGTCTCCGCCCACAACAGGAAGTCAACAAGAACAAAACTCAACACCCCCACTTGTTCTTATGTTGACATAATACATAATACATTTACATACCAAAAACAATATCATGAAATATCACTACAATATATTTTTTTTTCACATAATACATTATGCCTTCAAGAATGAGGAAAGAAAAGTTCAGTGCTGTAGAAATGACCAAAATAAATTACCACGCCTCAGTCCCGTTTCTGACCCTTATTTTGACTGTGAAAAGTCTAAATCTGATTTTATTCAACCCGTTGTGTCACTGCAACAAAGAGGAATGGACTTTGGTCAAAACACAGAATGAAAGACAACCCACAAAACCAATTCATCAAGGATAACGTGACAAAAATGAAATAGACACCAAGTCCATTAAACACCCCCACTCAACCCAATTTTCTACACCAGACCCCTAAGCCGGGTTTTGTCTGCATCTCTGGGAAAGGATGCACAGCAGTCGATGCTTCAGAGATTTACAGGACAATTTCTGTGGAGGGAACATTAAAATGCATTTATCTCTCGTCTCTGTTATTACTCTAAAAATATCTCGCAGTCAATAGGGGCATGTAAATATGCTGTTTTAACATCCATTTGATGCAATTCCAAATCATATTGAGCAGCAAGCTTCATTAGAATACACACAGAAGTCATATCTGCTGTTGGTGAAAAAGTCACATCTTAATCAATACCATCTTAATCAATACCAGCAACTTGATTATAATCTTTAGCTACGTATCTAGCTTCAATGTTCACTTGATCATCTTCACATTTCATTTCATAATCCTGATAATACTTGGGAGGTCTCCTTTCTCTTGTAGGATAACGTGCACCAAGGTTACCTTCACTTTGATCTAAGTTCTCTTCTGTATCATAAGTCTCAGTTTTATTCTCTTGTGAGATAATTGTACTCAAATCTGGTTTCAATTGCTCACTTTCAACTTTCTTTTTGAGGTAAATATTCTCATCTAGGTCGTCAGTTTGAGTGTCACATTCATTGGTACTTTTTGTGATAAATTTTACCAGTCTATTCTTAAGTACTCTTCCTGTATCTGGATAAAAAACAAGATATGCAGGACTATTTTTGTCATAACCAACAAAAATTCCCTTTTCACAACGTGGATCCAATTTTTTCTTATCATATTTATATGCATAACATTCAGATCCAAAAGTTCTCATTTTAGACAGATCAGGTTTCTTTCCTGTTAACATATAATATGGAGTCTGCTCAACACGTCTGTTGTAACATCTGTTTCGGATAATTGCAGCCGTCTGAACTGCATAGGTCCATAAATTTTTAGGCAGATTACTCTCAATTAGCATGCATCTTGCCATTTCAAAGACAGTTCTCCATGTTCTCTCAGCTGTCCCATTCTGATGGGGAGAATAAGGAGCAGAAGTTTCATGTCTAATAGCATTTTGACTAAGCAATGATTGGAACTCTTTAGACGTAAACTCAGTTCCATTATCTGATCTTATACACTTTATTTTCCCATAAGGTGCCACATCTGCTATAAACTTTTCTGTTCCTTTCACAGCATCACTCTTAGCTTTCAGAAAATAGGTAAATATAGCACCAGAATAATCGTCTGTGAAAGCTAAAGCATATCTAAACCGTCTTTAGCAGCTGGTTCTATTGGTCCAGCCAGATCTGCATGTACAAGATCTAGTGCATTTTTAGCTTTCTCATCAGGAACTCTACTCCTGGTCTGAGTAAATTTACCCTGTATGCATACTTCACATTTTAGATCAGGTTTTTCAGTTTTACCTCTAATTTTCATTCCATCTGCAACACCTTCCAACTTTGACACATCATCATAATTACAGTGACCTAATATTTCATGCCACGTCTGGATGTCATAGCAGGCATTGCACTCATCAACGTCATCATCAAGGGTATTTAAATAGAACATTCTATCATAAACATCAATATCAAAAACCGTACCATTTTTATGGATGAGTCGATTCTGTCCCTCTTTGAAGATGACTGTCGCTCCATGGGCAGTTGCAGCTTTAACAGAAAATATATCCTGGGAGAACGACGGCACGTATAATGTATCCATCAACATTATCTCCACAATTCGGCCGTTGCTGTCTCTCAGACGAACTCTAGCGGTGCCTTTCTTCAGTGCGATCCCACTGGCCCTCTCGCCGTCAGCCAACTCCAAAACATGACTCTGAGGCTTAAAAGTCAAGTCGAAATCCTTGAACTTTGCAGCGTCTGTCACAATGTGCTTTGTTGCACCAGAGTCGACCATGAGGCCCTTCACCTTCGTGGCGTGGATCTGGGCGTCGTTGGTTTGCTTCACCGTGAAAGCGAACGTGTGGTCCTCCTCATCCATCGCTTGCTTGATCTTGTCTCGCCCTTTCCGCCGACAATTTACATCTTTATGCATGGCGCTCTTGCAGAAACCACACCACTGTTTCAGCTCTCTGCGCTCGCCCGAGGTTGAAGAACAATCCAGGTTTGTGTACTTGGACGACATCCTGGTGGCTAGCAGCTCGGCTGAGCAGCACCTGTCCCACCTCCGTGAGGTTTTTCAGCGCCTGGCAGCACATGGCCTGATTGTAAACACAGCGAAATGCCAATTTGGGCTGCCAGTCATTGACTTTTTGGGCCACCGCATTTCCGCAAGTGGCGCCGTCCCGTTACCAAACAAAGTGCAGGCGGTGTCAGATTTCCCACAGCCCCAGTCTGTTAAAGCGCTACAAGAGTTTTTGGGAATGGTTAACTTCTATAACCGTTTCCTCCCCAGGGCAGCACAACTGCTGAGTCCGCTCTATAGAGCGCTGAAAAAGAAAAAGCCCAACGACAGCGTGGACTGGACACCAGAACGCCTACAGGCATTTGGTGACGCTAAAGCTGCACTGGCCACTGCTGCCCTTTTGGCCCATCCATCCCCAGCGGCGCAAATAGCTTTAACAACCGACGCATCTGATGTTGCGGTGGGGGCTGTGTTAGAACAGCAGGTTTCCGGGGTTTGGCAGCCGCTTGCATTTTTCAGCCGTACGCTGCGGGACAATGAGCTGAAATACAGTGTTT
>JBBPBX010051815.1:10870-24441 GCA_038048925.1 Garcialebias charrua
TAATGTGTTGGAGTTAATAAAGTTAAACCCATACCCACACAGGTGGTTAAATACAATAGAAACCTCACAGCCAACAAACTCTCCTTAATGCCGTTCATTCAGGTTTGCTCAATTATATTCTCTTTTCATTTATCCCTTCTAAAGAGTACCGGTAATCTGAGAGTTTTGATACAGCTTAATGGGCCTGTAGCGTAAAAAAAAAAAGTGTAATTGTATTTTTTTTAGAACTGAATGTTCTGAAGGTTTGAAATTGTCTGAAAATAGCTTCTTTTTATCCAGTGGAATCTTGTTGAGTAAGATTGATCGAGCATGCATGGTAATTGACAGTTTTCAAACTCTAGCTTTACTTTGACAGATTTAAGAATGCAAGGTCCCACTCAAATCACAAAATTAAAAAGTTTAGAATAACTTTGTTATTAAAATAAAGCTACAGACACGAACGTAATAATAATTTGGTGACGTGTGTCCGAGGAGAAAATTGGGAAGTGTGTCGGATGCTGGTGGATGAGTCAGCACTGCCAAGCTGGCATGTGAGATTGTGACATGCATTTAAAGGAGCAGCAGCCACAAAAACAAAATAAAATTCAGTCCAACCTCCTGTGTTCCTTTTTTTCTTTTAAGCCCCAGAGAAACTTGAGTCCAAAATCCCCACCAAGAGTAATGAGTCCCAGGAAACCCTCCATCTGTCCACCAGGAACGTAGAACACCTCCACAATGCAACCTGGATGAGACTACAGTAAACTGAACAGTCCAATTCATTTTGTCTGAATGACAAGTTTTTTATTTATTTTATTTATTTATTTATTTGTATTTTTTTTTTTTTTATATTAGGAAGAATGGACTCTTAGCAACAGAGCAGATTGGCAAATTTCATATTAGCAGGTGCATTTTTAAGCTTTTTAGGGGGCAAAATGCCTTTTTTTAAATGACTTGCACAGACTTGCCTTGTTTTCATTCTCTTCTTCCACAAGCTGTTTACAGTATGTACTTTATATGTAAAAATGAGAACCTGAAGGCAATTTATACAACATATAGTCCAATGTTGTGATGCTGTACATGTGTACAAATATTTTGCCTCCTAATAAGCGCACACAGATACAATCACAGTTTGTCACACTCAGCTATAGCAGATATAATTGTAGGTTTGGAGCCAGTGCGAGTCTCCTGAACAGAAACACGAATGAAATCCATCCTTTTAGATATGGTGTTTGATTACCGCACAGGATGTAGGTCATTTGGCTTCTGTCTGATAAGGACATTAGGGGAGCTAAGCTCGGTGTCCTGTAATTGGATGCTGAAGAGCTGTTTCTTGTTTCTTCATTGTGATACTGTTTCTCAGACATTTTTACAGATTGCTATTTCTGTGGTTTCAGGGGCTCAGTAAAGTGCAGCGGTTTCATTACAAGTGATATTTACAAAACTGTAGATGAATAATTAGGTTTACATAAATACGTAGATCAGCTTGAATATATGTAGGTTTTGTCTCATTTTCTCAATTCTCAAGTCAACCAGGTCATCAGTAATCTATAGCTGGAGACCAATATATCGACTGAAATGAAAACTGTAACATGTCAAGGACAAGGACAGTCAGACATAATTTATTTTAATCTCTCTGTGAAACTAGATCAAGCCATGGCTGTACCTTATAATACGGTAAGTCAAAAATACAAGAAGCAAATAAGAACAGTTGTACTGAAACACAATTAAAAGACACTCAGTCAAGACCAGTTGTTGCTTTTGTTTGTTTTGTTTTTTGACTATGTTCTTACCTATGGACATCAGAAGGTTTTAATTAACTTGAATCCTTCAAAGTTCATGCTCAATGATCCAGGTATAAAAATCCAACAAAGTTCAGTCAGGTCATCTGGACGGTTTCTTTTCTTTTTTTCCCCCTTCTTTTTTTGTTGTTGAGACATTTCATCCTTCATCCAAAGGACTTCGTCAGTCTGAGGAGCCACAACAAACTTAGTTCCATGAGCAGCACACTCTCCTGGTGAAACAACTAGTTTGCTGGTGATAAGGTGGTTTCTGGGGCCCACCCTTTCCTCTGTTGACTCTGAGGCAGCCATAGCCAAAGTGGTTCAAAACATCAAAGTCCATGCTCAATAAGTGATGATGCGCTAATGAAGTCCTTTGGATGAAGAATGAAACGTCTCATCAAAACAAAAAAAATAAACCATCCAGATGATCTGACTGAACTTTGTTAACTTGAATTCAGTTATTTATTTATTTTATTCTAGAAAATGCAAGTTTAAAAAAAAAGATGACATGAGTTGTTGAACTAAAACTACGTTAAGCATTTCTTTTGTTTTTGTTTGTCTGTTTGCTTTCTAACATCAGCGATAGTGATTACATCGCCGCATTTGCAAGCAGGCCCAAGATTCCCCACACGCCTGACACCACAGACAGACAGAACAGCTCTCACCACGATCGGGGCCTCGACCTGGCTCCCCAGTTTTCACAGTCGGAGCCGCAGCAGAGCAGTCGGCCCGGCTCTGCCCACTCCACAGGAGGAATGGGAAGTGGAGGTAAGCATCTGTTACCGGTGGGTAACACCTGCCACCAGTTAGTGCTGGCAAAGTTTGGCTTCAGTGGATTATTTTATTTATTCTGCCAACCACTTTGGAAGACAAACAGCTATAATTTAAAGGTTCAGCACCTTTTGAGAAACACATTTTGGCTTAGAAGGAGGCAATGAGCTGTGATAGACGCAGTTTTAATAGACATAGCTTTGCTGTTCCTGTACGTAAGTCTCTGACCCATTTTTAAAAAAAATTAGGACAAATTTTGACCTTATTTTATCACACACCTGACTTTTAAAAAGGCAAACAAAACACGGGTGAAATTTACTCACAAACTTTGTTCCACTTTCCTCATGTTGCAGTTTCTCCCATCTTGAGTTACACAATTTTAACTGAAAGTCTGTAACAAAATCTGGGATCATGTTTGAAAGTTTCTACTAAGTGTTTTGTTGGCTCAGGTGTCAACAACAATACTTGGGAGTCTGGTTACAAAACGCAAGGTTTAGGCTAATTTGCTCGCACATGCTGATCAGATTTCATAAGCAGTATATTTCAGTGTCTTGCTGTTATATTTTAACTTTTCAGACAGTATACGTTAAACAAATGTTTTGTACCGTAGTTTCAAGAACAAGGATGGTCTCTGATGGGCCTTCTTTGTGAAACTGGACTTTTATGAACATGATGAGTTCCGAGTTCCTTTGTCAAAGGGTTATCCCAGAAAGCAGATAATTGTATTTATTTTAACATCCCAAAGAAGTTTGGGATTTAAAAGATTCTAAGCATAAAAATACGTTATTTCCAATACTGTATCAGACGTATATACTTGTTCATTCATAAAGCAAGCCAAGAAGAACACAGCAACAACTTCTCATTGTCTTGTTGTTGTTTTTTTTAATTAAATTTTTAAAAAACGGAAAAAGCAAATTGTGTTAAGTTTTTGTTAAACAAACAAAGTCCGTAGCCTGTCCAACCCAACTGTCATTATTAGCTTTCACTTTCATGTCTCACACAAGGAGCTTGCGTCGCTGCAGGAAAGATCTGGTGCTCTTAGCTTTGCGATAGCAATCTCGCCATGCTCTCATACATCTTAACTGCATTTCGTGAGTGATTACATCCAGGCTCATCTGCTGAGTAACTCTTACCACAAAGCTTGTAAAAGAGCCTAATGGTCACTCGTAGCCACCACATCCTCCTGTGAGTATGTTGTACTTTAGAGATCTGGAAAGTGTCCGGCGTAGATTGCCTTATGACCTCTCTTACTGTGATCATAGCTTAAAGGGCAGTGAGCAGACACATGTCTCATTGTAAATGACTCTTCGAGGCTCAGTGTGATTTATGTGTATATAAAGGGTGAATGACACAATCCTACTCCATTATCTATCCTATTATCTTCTATCCTTTCATCTTATATTTACTTAAACGTCAGTCAAGCTAAACGTGTGTGTGTGTGTAATCTTTACTGCTAGATGGACTCTGCAGGAGGTAACACCAAACCACACACTGAAAAGTTCCTTTGGGCCCGCCTTTGGTATATACACATTAGTTGGGATGGACGGAGGTGCGCACTTTGCCGAAGGAGAGATAGATGAGGTGTTTGTGTTGCTGACTGGGCCACCCACTCGGTCAGTGCAAACACAGAGGACAGCCTCTGTTTTTGTATGGAAAACGCAGCATTATCCTTGTCAAGACAGGCCGTGCAAACGGACTGGGCGTGATGACAGGTCACCATTATGTTGCCATGCAAATAGAAAAGGCAGAGGAAGTGCATCAGTATTCCTTAAGGCTCGTTTTCTTAGAGATAACCGGAACAATGAGATCAGATTATTTATGTCACTCTTCCATAGGTAATGGAAACCTTAAAGCATGCAGTGCCATGCTCATTTTTCTGTTCAGCACGTAAACGTTTCGAAATATTGCAGATTCAGGGTTTGGGGTTTTGCAGTGAATTTGATGGGTTAGATGTTCCATCTGCATCGCTGTTCCCTTCTTCATCCTTTCCTCTTCTCTCTCCATCTTCAGCCAAGCAGCCCAAGAGAAGGTGAAGAGGGAACTGTCACCATGGGGGAAGCACTATCTCCCCAGGAGCATCAGGCTTCCTGTAACCTCATCCCCCCCGCCCCCAGGTTGCGATCAGGGTCAGGCCAACCAGGATGGTTAAGGATCAACTGCAGCAGCGAGAAGAAGAGGAGTGAATGGAACAATGTGCAGGATTGTGGCTCTGCATTTTTCCCAGTTTTGGCTTCAGCACACACTCATTTGGTAATATAATACAAAGGCAGACAATAATCACAATCACCAGCCATGCAACCCTGTGAACCCTGAAGCCCTTGAATTTCTAGTTCTTTTTTGTTTTCCTCGATATGGTACTTGCCTGAAACACAGTGACAAGAATACTGTGTAATTAGATCCAAGTTGTGTTCTAACTTGGATTTAACAGTCTGCTCTTAAGCTGTTTAAAACCAAAACATGACTTTGTGTTTTCATCCTGGCTCACTGGTTTCTCACTTGTCTTTTTCTTTTCTGTGGGAATAGAAATTTCCAGAACTATCTGTGTTTAGACCTGACCTCTAGCAGGGTATAAGTAAATGTAATGGAGAGAATTAGATGTATTTAAGGAATACAGCAAATACTGTATGTGTTTTGAAAAATGTAGGCACTTTTTATGACAGTTGAAAGAGAAATATAAAGTTCAGTTATAGCTCACTGCATTTCTGCAAATCAATAATCCAATGAATTGCTTAAAGGTTCAGTATGCAGTTTCTGTAGAACTGCAGCACTTAGAAAGATTTTCAACAGGCAAAGCATTCTGATCCCTCCCCCTCAGAGCCATATGTGGCTCTGCCCCCTTGTGGTCTGTTGAATTTCAAATTCAAGCTCTGTTTTTATTGGCTGATTCAAATTCAAGCTCTGTTTTTATTGGCTGGTTACAAACTCTGTTTTTATTGGCTGGAAAATGGCGGGTCACCTTTTCTTTTTAGAAATGCTTATTTACCACCTGGAGAAGCAAGGGGACAATATTTTTTTTTTTTTTTTCAGAGATTACCTGGCTAACATCAGTCTGTCAGGAGGTAGTGACAGAGTGAAGAAATATGTTCATAAAAAAAGCTACATACTGAAGCTTTAATAAAAAAAATTAATAAATAATAATAATAATAATAATGAATTTAATTTATAACGCACTTTTCATTAATGAAAATCTCAAAGTGCTACAAAGTGCAACAAAATTAAATGTCAATAAAACAAGTGATAAAACAAGTAAAATCAATAACAGTATCAACTAAGATCAAAGATAGAATCATGAGGAGGCAGAGTATGCTCGGTTAAAAAGAAAGGTCTTCAAGCCGCTCTTAAAGTCAACCAGTGACTGTGGGGCTCTCAGGCAGTCAGGAAGAGAGTTCCACAGGCGGGGGGCAGCCACACTGAAAGCCCGGTCTCCCATGGTCCTTAATTTGGTTCTCGGAATGTGAAGGAGATTACTGTCCTGTGACCGCAGAGACCGGGTGGATGAATATGGAACAAGAATGTCCTTTAGATAATCTGGTGAAGTTCCGTGTAAGCATTGATGTGTAATGAGAGCAGTTTTGTACTGAATTCTGTAGGTGACAGGAAGCCAATGAAGGTTATGGAGAATGGGCGTAATATGTTCAAATTTACGAACTCTCAACAAAATCCTTGCTGCACTGTTTTGAATATATTGAAGCTTCTGAAGGTATTTACCAGGGATTCCAATAAACAGGGAGTTGCAGTAGTCGAGCCTGGAGGAGACAAAAGCATGGACGAGTTTCTCAGCATCAGAAAAAGTTAGGGATGGGCGAAGTCTGGAGATGTTTCGAAGATGGAAGAAGCAAGTTTTAAACAGAAGCTTAATGTGATTTTCAAATGTAAGATGAGAGTCCATTTTTATTCCAAGATTTGTAACAGAGGTGGAGAGGGGGATGTCTTGTCCAGAAAAGGAAATTGTTGTTATAGTAGATGTTTGTACCTGGTGAGGGGTGCCAATCAGTATGGCCTCAGTCTTGGAGCAGTTTAATTGAAGAAAGTTCTGATTCATCCATGCCCTTATTTCCTCCAGGCAGGTAGAGAGGGCAGTGAGTGAAGATGGAGATGACAATGGGGAAGATGAGGATGCTCCAGTCCTGATGTAAAGCTGTGTATCGTCGGCATAACAGTGAAAAGAAATGTTGAACTGATTAATAATTTGACCTAAAGGCAGCATGTAAAGGGAAAACAGCAGGGGCCCCAGAACTGACCCCTGAGGGACACCACAGGAGACACAGACTGTCTGGGACGTGGCGTTGCCAAGACTAACACATTCCAGCCTATTGGAGAGGAAAGATCTGAACCAGTCCAGTGTCACACAGACCGACCTCCACATGAAGACGGTGGAGGAGGATACTATGGTCCACAAATATTTATAATAATGTATATAATAATAAATATTTATCTACATGAATAAATTATTACACTAACTGGGCTTAAAATAAGACACACAAAAAACATTTTACTTAAAAGTTGTTCGAGAAGACTTTTTGACTGACACTCCAGGAAATGTACATATCCAAGTGTGACTTGTCTGATTAATATTTGTTTTTAAATTATATCAATAGTGATTACTGAGAACATCAATGAAAAAAATAACAAATTTTTGTAAATATTCTAAATTCATTGTTTCTTGCATTGTACATTTGCACTGTTTATTGCTGTGGTGATGTATATTTATTGAAACTGCCACTTTATTGTCATGAATTTTGAGATATGATCAGTTTTAGTGGTTTTAAATAAATTTGTGTCAAACCTCCTGTTCACTGGTATTCGCAGGCTAACCAGTCTGCTTTAGTTAATGGTATGCAACTAAAGAATGTTTAAATGTGTTTGGCTTCGTATTAAACCTCAGTTGATCGCAGGAGGGGGGCCGAGATGGGGTAGAGGTAGGGAAGTTGACCTGGGACCAGAAAGATGTGGTTCAACTCCCAGACGGTCCCACATGTTGTGGTCCTTGAGCAAGACACCCAATCCCTGATTGCTCCATAGCTACCCACTGCTCCACCTGGGTGTATCTCAGGTGTGATAGGTTAAATACAGAGAACTAATTTTGCCATTGTATGGGAACATACAATAATGACAATGTCAGACTTCCCTATTACCAGCCATATTGGACCCCAGAAAGAAAAAACATAAATTGCAAACACAATCTTAGTTTATAGGTTTCTATAACTCCAACTGCCCTTGAAAGAGACTTGTAAAGTTCACTTTCATGCCATCAATATATATTTATATATATATTTTAATTCCAGTCATCTTTGGAGGCCTGTCACTTGTTATCTGATACTTCCTCTGTTTTCTCCTCCACTGTGTCCTTTCCAACACCCTCCTCCCCAGTCCGTTTCATTGATTCAGTTTCATATGACATGGTATGTGCTACTTCTAAGGATCTTGTGATGTATATTTTTAGGAGCTTTTATAGTATCATATATATGAAGGTTTTGTGATAAATATTCTAAAAGAAGGTGCAGCAGGTCTAACAAGCTTTTATTTGTCATTTATCTTACAGACATATAATTTAACCTTGTGAACTTTTCCAAAGGTGTATTATAAAAGTAACATATTTCCACTATGACATATGACCTTACCTCCAATAAAACATTTTCTTTCAAGGCAAAACAACTGAAATAATAGTTGCATTTCAGAGTCCTTCACTAGTGCACATTTGCTTGCTATTACAAGAATAATTTGTTCATTCAATATTTTATATATACAGGTTAATCCCATTGAGCCTCTGGGACTCATTTACAAGAGAGACCTGATTTTTAACAAAGAGTGATGACAACAGTGGACAGCAAAAACAATAATAGACCATAATAAAGGATGCATTGACATTTTTTTTTTAACAAGTGAAAATAAAATGGTCTTTAAAAGGAACAATAACAAAAAAACAGCTAGGTTGTAGGGCATTGTAGAAAACTAAAAACAAGAACATGTCTGCATTGTTTTTTCCCATGAACTTAACAGATGTTTAAATCCACTTAGGTCAAGGTCAAGAGCTTCAGATCTTTTTGCAAGATATTCCAGAAAACAGGAGCAGAGTAGGAGAAGACCATTTTGCTAAGTTCACTTTGCCAAGATTGGGGCTTATACAGTATGTTGAGACTCCCTGAGATCTGGATCTCACTAACAATATTTTCTCAGTGGGGTATGCCCATAAAATCTCCACATGCAAGAGACATGTTCAGACTGCTATATTTGTTCATACTCCTCTACTCACACAGATTCGTTCGTGCTGCTGTTGTTCGGCGTATTGTTTCTTTTTATAGTATTCTTAGTTCAGCGTGTTTCTTAGGTTGCATAGATCTTATTACTGTTGCTTTTTACAATTTATATTCCTGTTGTTGGATGTAACTGGGACCATGTGTACATTATTTCGTTCCACCTCATGTACTACATGCCATGTGAATAACAATAAAGAATCTTGAATCCTTAATCAGATCCCCAAACCACCTCAGCTGACTCCTTTTGGTGTAAAGGGGCAAAGACCTTAGTTCATGCAGACTCATGTTCGTGCTGCTGTTTATTCCCACTATATTAAGCTTGGTGTATTACTAGTTGATGCGTTTCTTAGTTAGTTCTAGATGTTATTACTGTTTTTCTCTTTCATTTGTTGTTGGATGTAACTGGGACCTCGTGTACATAATCTCGTTTTCATCTCATGTACCACATGCGGTGCAAATGACAATAAAGACTCTCTGACTCTGACTCAAGCTGTCCGTCTTATTATCTCTAAGGTTGACTTCAGCCACCTGAATCTAATTTCAGCTGCTTGCATCTGAGTTCTTGTTTTTATTGTGACACTGACACACCTTGTGATTAAAGTGGTTAGGGTTAGTTTTCATTATGTGCAGTGATTGTGACATCTCATGACCATAGTTGAGGGTTTCAACATAGATGGACCAGTGAATTGAGAGTTTTGTCACAGTAGACTGGAGCAAGGTCCTCTTTTCTAAGAATGACGCTCCAATGCATTGATTTATTATTAAACAGTTATCTATTGTAGAGTCCTCGTGACTCAGTGAGACTAACCTGTATAAATAAAGGTTGAATGAATCTCCTGCTATCCTTCCATTCCTTCTGAACAGAACTCAGATACTTGAATATCTTCACTTGAGGCAAAACTTACCTCCAATCCAGAGGAAGCATTCCAACTTTTTCCAGTTGAGAACCATGACCGTAGACTTAGAGGAGCTAACTCTCATCCAGCCGCTTCACGTGAACCTCCACAGTCTATGCTGAAGGTCTTGGCCCCAACAGGACCACCATCTGCAAAAAAATAACAGACCTGACATGGTCCTCTTCACATCTTGACTGTGAACATCGCAAACGAGATTAGAGGCAAGGGACTGAGTGGAGCACAACCCTCTTGGGAACACTGTTCAGAGAATATGGACACATTCTGCTTTGGTTATACAGGAACCAGATAACCCCAAGAGTCATCGGCACCTCATACTCCCACAGCACCCCTCACAGAATATCAGAAACATGGTCATAATCCATAAAACATGTGGAATGGACCATCAGACACTCATGACCAAACATTAATATACAGTATACCTATGTAGTTACTATTGCAGGACTCCTAATTCACAAACACCTAATAATTAAACTAGAAAAACATTAGCACCTTGAAATGTGCGAGTTAACTTGATCTAACAAAAAATATGCAGATTTGGCACATCACATCATAGTCTCATATGCTGTTCCCCTGACCAATGGTTAGGGTTAGGGAACGCTGTTTCATTTCAATATGTACTTGTATGTAGCTGAAATGACAATAAGACCTCTCTGCCTCTGAATCAGCAGTGAACTTCATAGATGCAGCCTGTGAGGCTCAGCACAATGTGAGGAAACAGGCCACACAGACTGACGCACATGCAGCCAGGTGGTCATGTACTGTAACCCCGAGCTCAAACTATGTTGGAAGTGATAGAGAGAAAGAGGGGATGGGGGGTGGAGGGGGTCTGCTTTCTCTCAAAACAAAAGTTTTGATAAAAGACTAAAAAGAAAGGGAATTTACAGACAAGGAAAACATAATTTCAAGTTCTGCTGGAGAGTCCCATGTGTCATGGAATCAGCCATTTCAGTTGTGTTTATCGGTAGACAGCCGTAAGCTTTACTGATAAAATGTGACGTCAACAAAGACAAGACATTTGTCTTTCAAACCTCCTGTTTCCTCTTGTGCAGACCCCCTTTAAACAGATGGATTAAAGTCAACCCTGACAACTGCACTTTGTTGTAAACATGAGTCTTACCTTTCATGCCCATGTTGTTCCAGTAAATGGATTGAACTCTACTTGGGTCAAAGTGGTCCGTCGTCAAGAAGGCTCAAGTTTACAGCTTCTTTTTTTTGGAATTCACCTTTTCTACGATTTTGACCTTCTCAGGAATGTCCTCACAAACTGGACATTGACCTTTAGCTTGAAAGCGCTTACATTTTTATTGTGTGTGCATAAGAACAAATCCAAGCTGAAGGTTAGCATGTTGTAAAATGTTATATCAGCTGAAGGTTGTTGAAACAAGAAAAACAAGCAATATGCCAATGTTCCCCCGTCAGTGAGTGATTTGAATAGTGAATGTTTGTAGCGTTAGAGATTAGTGTTTTTCTGGACTGGGATTGAACAGGGAATGCAAGGAAACTTTAATGTTTTTGATGCTAGATGTTCAAGTGCATAGTTACACTGTGTATAAGAAAAGAGGTACGGGGGAGTGTTATTATTTATTTTGCTTATACGAGACAGCACAGAGTGACAGATCCTGAGTGGAGGGAACTCATTTTTTCCACCTCAGGCACAATGGGGGAGCTAGGGGTAACCAGTGGTGGCAGCTGTTCAGCGTAGATTACTCTTCAGCCACGCTAATCTAGTTAACAATAAAACTAGAAAGCATTGTTTCCTCAAATGATATGGGGGGGCGGTTTACACACATGCACATGTGTGTGTGCGGTGGTGGTGGTGGTTGGGGGGGGCTTGCTTATGTTACTTTGTGAGGACCAAATGCTCTTTGTGAGGACCCAAGCCCAGTCCTTATAAAGTTCAAGTGTTGTCAGTGGATTAGGGGTTAGGTTTAGGACTGAGGCAGGGCTATTCAACTGGCGGCCCACAGATGTACTCAGTTTGGCCCATCATTGGGTTCATTTTAAATAAAACTAGATTTTAAACATTAAACAACTTAATTAATGACAATAACTACCGGATGTCCGGCCCCTGAGCTCTTGGCTTTCAGTAGCTGCGGCCCTCTTGAGAAATTTCATTTCAAATAAAGGTTGAATGAATGAAAATTTCAGTTGAATAGCCCTGGACTGAGTGTGGATTGAGGATGGGTTAGGTTTAGGGTCAGGTATAGAAATGAATGGAAGTCAAGAAGACAAACCAGTGTGTGGATGAACAAAGGTGGATTGGTATGTAGGTACTGTACTTCTTTTCCCTCTTCACTCTGCAATGGTGGGGGGGTGGGGGGTGGAATATGTCAAAACAAACCAAAAGCATTCACTGTTTGGACAGCAAGACACACTGGAGGCTGGAGCTCCTAGAAATCATTGACAGCTTCAAGTTGCACACGGAGATGTGAAGTTTAAGCAGGTATGTGTTTAGCAAAGCATCTGTACCTTTTTCCTTGTGGGGAAAACACCACAGGGTGTTTTTCACCAGGTGCTTCTATAATTAACCCATCAAAGCTTGATTTATACACTGAGGCAGAAGAAAGAGGAGGAGATTCAACACTTAGAGGGAAGCAGTAAATACAATTCATATCCACAAAAACAAAAGAAGTTCTAGCTGACAGTACAACTGCAAATGAATGAATGTGACACTTCCTCAATTTCAGAAATTGTCTGGATGAGCGCTGAATAAATGAGGAACAAAAATATTCTAAAGATAACATCAAGGAAGTTGTTCAAAGTGTTTGTGACTTTGTGACAATCAGAGCGCTCAAGATCAGTCATGTAGCAAACCAACCAAATGTTTCTGTAAATGTTCATGAGCAAGGTCAAAAATGGGCTCATAAGTTTATTTAGTTATGTATTCAGTAATTCATTTATAAAATTGGGTTTATATAAGTTTATACTTACTTTCCTTCCCTCCATTGATTACAGTGACATTCTCTACATGAATGCTCCTACAAGCACCCTGCAGATGTTGGATGTTGTCTATCATGGTGCACTAAGATTCATAACTGGCTGTGATTATCGTACCCACCACTGCACCCTGTATTCACTGGTTAACTGGACATCATTAACCTCACGCAGACTCTTCCACTGGTACATTTTCATCTTTAAATCACTTCTTGGTCTGCTGCCCTCATACATCTCCTCCTACATGTCTTTGCGTGAGTGCAGCTACAGCGTGCGCTCTCAGGACATGATTACCTGCAGTGTTCCGTCAGTGAAGACTGAACTTGGAAAAAGGGCCTTCTCCTACTCTGCTCCTGCTTCCTGGAATATCTTACAAAAATATCTGATGCTCTCGGCCTGACCTCTCTAAATGGCTTTAAGAATATGTTGGAATACTGGCAAGAAACCAATGCAGACATGTTCCTGTTTTTGATTTTCTACATCTACCTTATAATCTGTCTGTTTTGCTACTTTGATATCTTTGTTTTAACTTGTTAAAAAAAAATCTGTATTTCTCTCTTATGTTTGTCTATTGTTGATTGTTCAAGGAAAATCTACTGTTGCTGTTGTCATCATTCTTTAGTTTGTAGACAGGTCTCTCTTGTAAATGAGTCCTCGAGGCTCAATGAGATTAACCTGCCTAAATAAAGGTTGAATGAATACATATGCTTACCCTGCTAAGGGGCAGTCATAGCTCATCACAATTTTTTTTAATTATTATTATTATTATGGGAAGATAATCCTCAGTTGATGGCTGTGAGGGAAAAAGTTATTTCAAGCTTTAAATTCCTTCATGGTGACTAAGGGAAAGATCTGAAGTTCTCGACCTTGACCTCTCTAAGCGGCTTCAACCATCTGCTAAGAACCAATGCAGACATGTTCCTGTTTTTAGT
>JBBPBX010051816.1:10505-24441 GCA_038048925.1 Garcialebias charrua
GAGGCTGAGAAACAGTACTGACCAGGACAAAAAGTTTATCTTCCTTCATGGAAATAAAGTCCAAAGATTTAGCAAATTTGCCTCAGGGCATGAAAATTTAAAGACGATCTTGTATCATGTTCAGTGTAAGAAGTCCCAAAGCCCTGTGGTGCGAAATGAATCAACCAGCCAGAAAATCTTCGTCTTCTTAGAGAAGGGATATCCTACATTTCGAAAAGGTGACGGAAAAATCCCCATCAATGTTACACAACATGCCTCAAATCTTCCATTCTGTTAAAATACTTCCTCAAAACATCTTCCAAATGTTTAAATTTTTAGCATAATATGAGGTAACAAGAGTATAGACGCCCTCTGGGAACCGCCTCTGTGTCAAACAATGCCAACCAGGAGGGGGAAACGACACAACTCACAGTCAGGAAGCTCCAGCTGGTGAATGGAAAGACCCAAAGAAAGAAACTGATTCTGAGCAGCAAGTTTGATTTCATCTCATGCAGTTCTTGGTGTGGATGTTGGTTTAGAAGGTGGAATGAAAATAAAAATCAAGTGCATTTTTGTTCAAGAACAAGCCAATATTAAATGCTGTGGATCTATTAAACATGAACACAAAAAATAAAACAAGAATAAATAGCAATACATGCAGTATTATAAATAATGTCATGTTTTAATTAAAAAAAACTGAAGTCTTGTGCCAATATTAAACATTTAGAGCAGAAATGGTCCATTTCATCACACTCAACAAGCTGGACAGTACATGCCAAAACCTTTTCTGTGCATCTATCGCCACCTAGTGGAAAATCTGAAAACTACAAACATTTGATTTGATTTGATGTTTATTCATTCATTTTAAAAGAACAATACAAAACAGTTTCATCAGATACAAGAATACAAGTAGGATAAAATGAAAGGAGCAGAAAGAAGATGAAATCTTATTATATCTGCCCCTTATTTCACAGTTTGTTCAACCAATGATAACCTTCATCACTACATCACAAAATGAATTCATTCAACCTTTATTTAGTCAGGTAAATCTCATTGAGCCTCGAGGGCTCATTTACAAAAGCGACCTGCTACAAACTAAAGAATGATGAACAGCAATGGTAGAATTTCCTTAAACAACAAACAACAGAAAAAAAAAACGTAGGAGAGAAATAGAAAGTGAAATGCAAAGTATCAAAACTAGCAAAACACCACAAGGTAGATGTACAAAATCAAAAACTGGAACATATCTGCAATGGTTTTTGCCATGTTTTTTGAAGTAGAATAACTACTTAATTTTTCTAACTGTAATACACAAACTACTAAAATCTCTACTTAATTTTTCTAACTGTAATACACAAACTACTAAAATCTCTACTTAATTTTTCTAACTGTAATACACAAACTACATCACAAAATGAATAACTCTACTAAATTTTTCTAACTGTAATACACAAACACACTAAGCTACATCATATATAGTTTTTGAGCAAGTCCTTTTTGACCTTTTTCTTAAATGTATACATTGATTTTGCATTTTTAACATCACTCTCCAGAACATTCCACAATCGAACTCCCTGAATTGAGGTAGACCGTCCCTTTAAGCTGGTTCTGAATTGTGGTTTGATGAATATCTCTGTCCCTTTGAGATTGTAATAACTTTGTCTTTTTATAAAATTTCTTTGGATATTTAAATGTTATGTATTATTATATTACCACTACCAGTGTATGAATGTCTGAATGAATGGGTGGATGGTTGGTATTGTAAAGCGCTTTGGGGTTCCTCACAGGGGGCTGGAAAGCGCTATATAAATAAGCTCCATTTACCATCCATTTACCATTATGAGCCCTATACATAACTGATAAAATACTATATTCTACCAATTCCTGGAATTTCAATAAATTTAGCTGAAGAAACAAGGTGTTTGATGGGTGACTGAAATGTTTTCTGGTGATTACTCTTACAGCTCTCTTTTGTAAAATAAAAACAGGCTTTGTAATTGTTTTGCACGCTTTTCCCCAAACCTCAATACAATAGATTAAATGTGGAACAATGATTGTGTTATACAACATATACAGAGCTTTATCAATTAAAAAATCCCTGACTTTATACAGTACTGCAATTGATCTAGCAAACATGAACCACTTCCTGACTTGTGCTCCTGAGATTTTGGCAAATAAATCCCTTCCTTTTCAAATTTGTGTGTAATCACCTACAGAGATATTTCTAATGCACATAAACTCCACTAAAACAAACAACTTTGAAATTCTCTAATCTAATAACATGTTAACAAAAAAAAAATCAGTGATAACTGATTTCTTTTATGATCATTATTGTCTTTATGCACTGAAGTAAATAAAACGCTTTCCTGAGCAGTATGAATTATGTTGAATACATTAACTGATAAGCAGAAAATACAATAAATCCTCTTTTCTTAAATGAAATATTCCATTTTGCTTGGTCACACAAACTGAGCAACAGCTAAAACGGCATGTTCAGTGATATCAAACTGCATGAAATCAACTCAGTTTTAAGAAACTGTATACAAATTACCCTGATGCATGCTCAATAATCCAGGTAGAAAAATCCAAAAAAGCTAAGTCTGGTCCTCTGGACATTCAAAAAACAAAACAAAACAAAGCAATGTATACAAATTAATTGCTTGCATTCA
Source organism: Garcialebias charrua (assembly GCA_038048925.1). Taxonomy (NCBI): domain Eukaryota; kingdom Metazoa; phylum Chordata; class Actinopteri; order Cyprinodontiformes; family Rivulidae; genus Garcialebias; species Garcialebias charrua. The sequence goes on from JBBPBX010051816.1 coordinate 13,154, forward strand.
GTAACTAATTGAACATATTTAAACCTCAGCAAGACATGCTGCAAACTTAATTCTTACAAACTATCTTGTACATTGATTTTCTATCTTAATTCTTACAAACTATCTTGTACATTGATTTTGTATCACAGGCCAGAAAACGGCCAAACACAGGCAAAACTGTATTTTCCCAATGTTTAGGTGTGTTCATGTGACTTGTCTGTTAGCAAAATATCTCATGGACCACTAGACAAATTCAAATGAAACTTGTAGAAAATAATACTTGGATAAAAGTCTTCAACTCGTTACCTTTTAGAGCCAACCCAGTTCAAGATGGACACCCCAGTTAATCAACCTTTAGCAATGTAAAAGAGGCTATAACTCAGTCAGTTTTACACATAGAGGTAGAATTTGATGAAGTAACATCTGACAGTCATCCACCACACATACTTGGAGCTTGACATCTCTTGATGTTGACTCAATATTGTTGAGCACAACATTATTTTCAAACTCCTCCTTGGTTTCTCAACAGGAAGACAGTCTACATCTAGTATGAAAGGTGACTCCTTCAATGAATGAGTCTAGGCTCCCCTATTCAACTGCTGCAGTTAGTTTATGTGTTGTGTTTGAGCACATGCAGTCTTTTCATTCAACAAACTATACCTAAAAAGATTAGGTTTTTTTTTCATCCAGTTTTTTTTTTCATCCAACCTTCATTTATACAGGTTAATCCCATTGAGCCTCGAGGACTTATTTACAAGAGCACCTTGTCTTAAAGTGATGACAACAGTGGACAATCATAAAAGGAAGCATATAAATTGAGAAGAACAAGTGAAAGAAAATGGTATTGAAAAATGAAACAAAAAACAGCTAGGTTGTAAGGTGATGTAGAAAACTAAAAACAGGAACATGTCTGCATTGGGTTTTGCCAAGAACTTAGCAGATGTTTGAAGCCACCATCAGGTTTTAAGACTGAAGCACAGTTAGGTTTCTGAAAACCAGCAGCTATTCCTGCAGCTGTAAAAAAAAAAATACAAGACTATCCAGAGTTAAACACGGTGAACAAAATATGCAGCTCTTCATTTGTAGAAAAGTGTGCAGATTTGAACAGATGCTCCAAACAGTTCATCAGCACTTTCTATTGATGTTTCCATTGGAATTTCTACCTGGATGATTGAGCATGAACTTTGACGTTTTGAACCACTATGGCTGCCTCAGGGGAGTCGACGGGGGAAGAGAAACCCCAGAAACCATCTTATCACCAGAAAACTAGTTGGCCCACAATGCGAGTGCGCTGCTTGTGGGACTGAGTTTGTTTTTGGCTCCTCGGACTGATTAAATATTTTGGATGAAGGATGAAATGTCTCAAAAACATAAATAAATAAAAGAAATGGTCCAGATGACCTGACTGAACACTGTTTTTTTTTTTTTAAACCTGGATTATTGAGCAGGAACTTTGATGTGTAAACTTTTAGCTGTATTATCTATTTTATAGTTTGAGGCAATTTAACAGAGACAATGTACCAAAAGATTTGTAAATTCACTGTGAAAGACAAATCCTAAAATCCCAACTGCAGTATCCCATCATTGATTCTAATCCAACTAGTGAAACACCTTCTTCTTTCAGCTTTTCCCTCTTCAGAGGTCTCCACAGCGAGTCATCCTCCTCCATCTCACTCTGTCCTCACTCCAACTTCTGTAGGTAACCCCCGACCTACGACCCCATCGACCTGCGAACCACGGGACCTACGAACATATCATATTTAATAAAAATATGAAATTACTGTATTAAAAAAAAAAAAAAAAAAATTTTTTTTTTTTTTTTGTGTTTAAATGTTCTTAATTTCATGTGTACATCACTTTGTTGCAGCTCTGGTTGTTTTAAAGGCTTTATAAATAATAATTATGATAAAAAAGATCATTTCTGATCATTTTTGAGCAATTTTTGAGCAATCTTGGGCAACAGGAAGTAGGTCTTCAGTTTACACGGTCACAAATTAATGTAGAACACCGGACGCTATTTTAGGTTCAGTCACTGGGGTCTCCGGTCACAAATTAATGTAGAACACCGGACGCCATCTTAGGTTAGCTGCCGAGAGCCGGACGAAGACTGGTGACCAGGATGGCTTCATATGGATTAATTACTAGCTGGAAACGTCTCTGTGAACTTTGTGGATGTCTCAGGCAGCAGCGGATTTATCGCCGATCGTGCCAGGCCGCCGTGCGAACACCTCCGGCCGGCCTGGCTACACCTCCGGCCTGGCTAGCTCCAGAGCTAACACTGGAGCTAACACGGGAGCCGGCCTTTTGAACACTGGTGACCAGGATCGCATCATATGGATTAATTACTAGCTGGAATAGCTCTGTGGACGTCTCAGGCTGGAGCAGCGGCTGGAGCAGCAGCTGCAGATTGATCGCGCCGCCGCTCCAACACTAGCTCATGGCTTGGCTAGCAGAAGCTAGCCAGCTAGCTAACACAGGTCTGGAGCAGCTGCGGTGGCTTGCCGGCCCCCGCGCTGCTTGGCCCGAAAACAATCAACGCATGGCAACCTATGTCGGCTTTGACCATCTCAAAGTAAGAAAATATATTTTTATTTATTCTGTAAATGTGAATAGCAATGTTTAACATTACAGTACACTACTGTACATGCTTAAATGTGTGCGCGCGCTCCGTTAGCATGATAAATAAAGGTTGAATGAATGAATGAATGAATAATTTTTTTTTTAAATATAATTTTCACCCCCTACCTACGAACGGATCGAGCTGCGAACGGTTCTTAGGTCCCAAACTCGTTCGTAGGTCGGGGGTTCCCTGTACCACCATGTCTTCTCTAACTGCATCCATATATCTCCTCTGTCTTTTTCCTGGCAGCTGCATTTCTAACATCCTTCTACCAGTATAACCACTGTCCCTCCTCTGGACATGTCCAAACCATCTCAGTCTGGCCTCTAACTTTATCTTCCAGTTGTTCAACATGTGCTGTACCTCTGATGATCTCATTCCTGATCTTATCCATCCTGGTCACTCCTAAGGAGAACCTCAGCATCTTCATTTCTGCCACTTCCAGTTTTCTCTCTTGTCTTTGCAACTTAGTGAAACTGAACCATCAATATTTACATTTCAAATATTTTTCACTGAGTGTATATAAAAATAGGGTATTCTAGAAAGTGAACCATTCCTTATGACCATCTCAAATGAGAGTGTTGCAAACAGTTCATTTAAAGACAATCTGCAGTTGAAGATTAGCCTCTCCATATCCAGAGCCCCAATTATTTTGCAGTTAGTGACAAAGTGGAATGGCAAAGCAAGGGATATTAACAGAAACATTATTGTATTTAAGCCACGGTAATGTGAGCTGCACATAAGAACTCCTATTATTGTGACAGAGCCAGCAGAGGACAGCGAAAAGGGTTTAGCTCAAATGAATGGATGACCGTCAGTGGACGGAAACAATAGCAGCAGCAGGCGAGCGGGCCACACAGCCTCTGATTCACACAGTCCCTCTGCTGCTTTCTGAGCACTAAACAAGCGGCCTCATTGTGGGCGAGACTGGCACTACTGTCGTCACAGACACAGCAGCACAATCCTAACAGAGGACTCAACACTGAGTGCATTTTAGTGGAGTAAATAAATGTTAACAGACACCAAGGAAGCTGCAGTTTGTTGAGTAAGAGCAGATCAACTGCAAATTTCACTGCAAAGAGTGCAAACAGAAGTGACACAAAATCAAATCTTATGACAAGGTAACGATGGTTTTTACTTTTCAACCTTAAATGGAAACTTGGAGACAACGTTTTGATTCCTAGTCATTTGTCTGCAAAGGAAAAAAAATAGACAATAGGGTCAAAACAGTAGAAAATGAGGTCCTAACAACCAATTTCAGATGACTAATTCCAGAAGATGGGATCCTGGATCCCATCTTTTTACAGAAAATTAGACAAGGTCCAGAAGAAGCAGGGTCATCCAGGTACAATAAGAAAGCTGTGCTTCTGGAAGAGTGAACCGAATCAAACTGAAAGAACAACTGCAGCTGTGGAGGTTATACCTATTAAGTTTAATTGGGGATTATAGTCCTAAAATGACAGGAACAGATCAAAATCTGAGCCTTTAAATGACATCACGGTTCATCTAAAGATCAATTTTCATGTTAACAGAAACAGCATGAATAATATAATATAATGTCACATTTTTGTCATCTGTGTATGTTTCCATACAAGACGAAATTTGACTCTGCATTTAACCCAATTACCACCAGGTGGGGCAGTGGGCAGCTATAGAAAGCACGGGGAGCAATGGGGATGAGGTGTGCTGCTCAAACACACCACAAGTTATGCTGTGACTGGGGTTCGAACCTGGGTCCTTCGGGTCCCAAGTCAGTTTCCCTGCCACTACACCATCTTGGCCCCACAGGAATCGGTGATAAAAGTTAAGTATTGTACAAAAGAAGGTGTGATGGAATGAAACAAGTGTTTGTGCATATTCACTGAAGTCTGTGTCTGTTGTAATCACCCCAACATGTAGCACTTACAGAATGCAAAATCATGTCAGTGCTCAAGTTAAAGTCATGAAAAGGACCTCAAAACATTTGCTGGATTAGGATATTTAGTTGGTGTACCTTTCTCCAAATTTAACACTAATATGTTGGGCTAGTAATGCAGACTAAATTCATGCAAATATTACTGATGAAAATCTCACAACCAGGTCAACCTCAAAGAGAAGCACTTGTGAAGCCAAGAACCATCAGTGGTTCTATTTGAGGCTATCTGCATTTGATAAACTCACCAGAACCTTAACGTTGCTCAGGTAGTACCACATAAAACAATTTCTTCATACACCAAAAGAAAGGTTTAAGGTGGACCTTAAAAACAGACATGTCCATTGACCATTTTGGAAATGGAATGTTTTTGGATACACAGTAGATTCAGTCAGGTATACTTGCCCCAACATGTTGCACTTACTGATTTTTAGAATCAAGTGAGTGCTAAAGTTAAGGTAGGACAAATGACTTGAAACTGTACATTCCAAAGTGCACAGACAGAAAAATATTCAACAATTTGGTTATCATTTCTCCCACTGTATACTAAAGACAACAAAATTACCCGAGAACTTAGCACTTACTGTATTCAAGAAACATGTCAGTGCCAATGTTAGAGTAATATAGCAGACAAAATTTTCAAAGAATAATTATGTAATATGTCGGGTTTCTAATTCAGACCAAAAAGCCACACAGGTGTTATTGATGACAAGCTGACAACAATGTCAACCTCAAAGAGCTCAAAGAGAAGGACTTGTGAAGTCAAGAACCATCAGTGTTTTTGTTTGAAGTGAATTGCATGTGATAAACTCACCAGAACCTCAACGTTGCTCAGGTAGTACCACATAAAATAATTGCTTCATACTCCCATTAAAAGGTGCAAGATGGACCAGAAAAACACACATATCCATTCAACATTTTGGAAATAGAATGTTTTTGGACACACAGTAGATTCAGTCAGGTATACTTGCCCCAACATGTAGCACTTACTGATTTTTAGAATCAAGTGAGTGCTAAAGTTAAGGTAGGACAAATGACTTGAAACTGTACTTTCCAAAGTACAGTGCACAGACAGAAACATATTCAACAATTTGCATCTATCTTCCACAGTGTATACTAAAGACAGCAAAACTACCCCAACAATTAGCACTTACTGTATTCAACAAAAATGTCAGTGCCAGTGTTAGAGTAATATTGCTGCCAAAGTTTGTAATGTACCAAATCACAAATGTAACTTTCATATTCACAGAAGTACAGAATGTGTCTGTTGTAATCACCCCAACATGTAGCACTTACAGAATTCAAAATCATGTCAGTGCTCAAGTTAAAGTCATGAAAAGGACCTCAAAACATTTGCTGAATTAGGATATTTAGTTGATGCACCTTTCTCTAAATTTAACGCTAATATGTTGGGCTTGTGATGCAGACAAAACTCATGGAAGTACTGATGAAAATCTCACAACCAAGTCAACCTCAAAGAGAAGCACTTGTGAAGTCAATAACCATCAGTGGTTCTGTTTGAGGCGATCTGCATGTGATAAACTCACCAGAACCTCAGCGTTGCTAAGGTAGTACCACATACAACAATTTCTTCATGTACCCATTGAAAGGTGCAAGATGGACCAGAAAAACAGATATTGAACATTTTGGAAATTGAATAATTTGGACACAGTAGATTCAGTCAGGTATACTTGCCCCAACATGTAGCACTTACTGATTTTTAGAATCAAGTGAGTGCTAAAGTTAAGGTAGGACAAATGACTTGAAACTGTACTTCCAAAGTGCACAGACAGAAAAATATTCAACAATTTGGTTCTCATTTCTCCCACTGTGTACTAAAGACAAAAAAATTACCGCAGAACTTAGCACTTACTGTATTCAAGAAACATGTCAGTGCCAATGTTAGAGTAATATAGCAGACAAATCTTTCAAAGAATAATTATGTAATATGTCGGGTTTCTAATTCAGACCAAAAGCCATACAGGTGTTATTGATGACAAGCTGACAACAACGTCAACCTCAAAGAGCTCAAAGAGAAGGACTTGTGAAGTCAAGAGCCATCAGTGGTTCTGTTTGAGTTGATCAGCAGCAATTGATTATCTCACAAGAATTTTAAAATACAAACCTTGGCATTGCTCAGGTAGACCCTCATAAAACTATTTCTTCATGCACCCATCGACAGGTCAATGTTCCACGCGGACCAGAAAAATAGAAATGTCCCTCGAGCCCTTTCCTCTTTGCACTCTGGAAGAAATTTTATTTTACTCTTCATTCTCTGTGTTCACTTTAGGAACACATCTTCTTTTCTGAACAAGTAGGCCCACCTTTTATGCCGAATGGATCAGTTACCTGTGAGCTCCACCTTCCAGTTCTCAGTTTCAAGGTAATGCTGACCGTTGGGAGCTGTGAAGTGTTCCATTGGTTTTCAGCATGTTTACTTCATGATGCTGGTTTCAATGAGAAATCATCCAAGCCACAAGACATGCACAAGGATCTCTATACTGTAGCTACAAAGACCATGGCATTTCTCCACTTGGTGCTGCACTCTAACAATTAGCCCTTAATGTTTTTGAGAATCAAATTAATGCTAAAGTTAAGGTAGGACAAATGTCTGGAAACGTTTTTTCCATCCACCAACAGTGTAGAGAAATAAATTCAACATGTTTGGCTTTCCATTTATGAAGACAGCAAAACTACCCCAACAGTTAGCACTTACGGCATACAAGCATCATGTCAGTGCCAGTGTTAGAGTAATTATGCTGACAAAGGTTTGAAAGTACCAAATCACAAATGTAACTTGCATATTCACTGAAGTCTGTGTCTGTTGTAATCACCCCAACATGTAGCACTTACAGAATGCAAAATCATGTCAGTGCTCAAGTTAAAGTGAAGAAAAGGACCACAATACATTTATTATATCGGGACATGTAGTTGATATACCTTTCTCCAATACTCAGATTAAAAGTTTAATATGTTGGGCAGACAAACCTCATACAGGAAATATTAATAAAAAGTTCACAACCAATACAACCCCAAAGAGAAGCACTTGTGAAGTCAGGAACCATCAGTGTTTTTGTTTGAAGTGAATTGCATGTGATAAACTCACCAGAACCTCAACGTTGCTCAGGTAGTACCACATAAAATAATTGCTTCATACTCCCATTAAAAGGTGCAAGATGGACCAGAAAAACACACATATCCATTCAACATTTTGGAAATAGAATGTTTTTGGACACACAGTAGATTCAGTCAGGTATACTTGCCCCAACATGTAGCACTTACTGATTTTTAGAATCAAGTGAGTGCTAAAGTTAAGGTAGGACAAATGACTTGAAACTGTACTTTCCAAAGTGCACAGACAGAAACATATTCAACAATTTGCGTCTATCTTCCACAGTGTACTGTATACTAAAGACAGCAAAACTACCCCAACAATTAGCACTTACTGTATTCAACAAAAATGTCAGTGCCAGTGTTAGAGTAATTATGCTGACAAAGTTTTGAAAGTACCAAAATCACAAATGTAACTTGCATATTCACTGAAGTCTGTGTCTGTTGTAATCACCCCAACATGTAGCACTTACAGAATGCAAAATCATGTCAGTGCTCAAGTTAAAGTCATGAAAAGGACCTCAAAACATTTGCTGGATTAGGATATTTAGTTGGTGTACCTTTCTCCAAATTTAACACTAATATGTTGGGCTAGTAATGCAGACTAAATTCATGCAAATATTACTGATGAAAATCTCACAACCAGGTCAACCTCAAAGAGAAGCACTTGTGAAGTCAAGAACCATCAGTGGTTCTATTTGAGGCTATCTGCATTTGATAAACTCACCAGAACCTTAACGTTGCTCAGGTAGTACCACATAAAACAATTTCTTCATGCACCAAAAGAAAGGTTTAAGGTGGACCAGAAAAACAGACTTGTCCATTGACCATTTTGGAAATGGAATGTTTTTGGATACACAGTAGATTCAGTCAGGTATACTTGCCCCAACATGTAGCACTTACTGATTTTTAGAATCAAGTGAGTGCTAAAGTTAAGGTAGGACAAATGACTTGAAACTGTACTTTCCAAAGTACAGTGCACAGACAGAAACATATTCAACAATTTGCGTCTATCTTCCACAGTGTATACTAAAGACAGCAAAACTACCCCAACAATTAGCACTTACTGTATTCAACAAAAATGTCAGTGCCAGTGTTAGAGTAATATTGCTGCCAAAGTTTTTAATGTACCAAATCACAAATGTAACTTTCATATTCACAGAAGTACAGAATGTGTCTGTTGTAATCACCCCAACATGTAGCACTTACAGAATTCAAAATCATGTCAGTGCTCAAGTTAAAGTCATGAAAAGGACCTCAAAACATTTGCTGAATTAGGATATTTAGTTGATGCACCTTTCTCTAAATTTAACGCTAATATGTTGGGCTTGTGATGCAGACAAAACTCATGGAAGTATTACTGATGAAAATCTCACAACCAAGTCAACCTCAAAGAGAAGCACTTGTGAAGTCAAGAACCATCAGTGGTTCTGTTTGAGGCTATCTGCATGTGATAAACTCACCAGAACCTCGACGTTGCTCAGGCACATGAAACAATTTCTTCATGCACCCATTGGAAGGTGAAAGTTGGACCAGAAAAACAGACATGTCCATTGAGCTTTTTTGAAATGGAATGTTTTTGGACACAAAGTAGATTCAGTCAGGTATACTTGCCCAAACATGTAGCACTTACCGATTTTTAGAATCAAGTGAGTGCTAAAGTTAAGGTAGGACAAACGACTTGAAACTGTACTTTCCAAAGTACAGTGAACAGACAGAAACATATTCAAGAATGTACCTCTTTCTTCCAAAGTGTATACTAAAGACAGCAAAACTACCCCAACAATTAGCACTTACTGTATTCAAGAAACGTGTCAGTGTCATTGTTAGAGTAATATTGCTGACAAAGTTTTGAAAGTATCAAATCGAAAAGACAACTGATAATAACAGAATACCTCGTCTGTTGTCATCACCCCAACATGTAGCACTTACAGAATGCACAATCAGGTCAGTGCTCAAGTTAAAGTCATGAAAAGGACCTCAAAACATTTTCTGGATTAGGATATTTAGTTGGTGTACTTTTCGCCAAATATAACACTAATATGTTGGGATTGTAATGCAGACAAAACTCGTGCAAATATTACTGATGAAAATCTCACAACCAAGTCAACCTCAAAGAGAAGCACTTGTGAAGCCAAGAACCATCAGTGGTTCTGTTTGAGGTGATCTGCATGTGATAAACTCTCCAGAACCTCAATGTTGCTCAGATAGTACCACATAAAACAATTTCTTCATGCACCAAAAGAAAGGTTTAAGGTGGACCAGAAAAACAGACATGTCCATTGACCATTTTGGAAATGGAATGTTTTTGGATACATAGTAGATTCAGTAAGGTATACTTGCCCCAACATGTAGCACTTACTGATTTTTAGAATCAAGTGAGTGCTAAAGTTAAGGTAGGACAAATGACTTGAAACTGTACTTTCCAAAGTGCACAGACAGAAAAATATTCAACAATTTGGTTCTCATTTCTCCCACTGTACACTAAAGACAACAAAATTACCCCAAAACTTAGAAGATTCAGTCAGGTATACTTACCCCAACATGTAGCACTTACTGATTTTTAGAATCAAGTGAGTGCTAAAGTTAAGGTATGACAAATGACTTGAAACTGTACTTTCCAAAGTACAGTGCACAGACAGAAACATATTCAACAATTTGCATCTATCTTCCACAGTGTATACTAAAGACAGCAAAACTACCCCAACAATTAGCACTTACTGTATTCAACAAAAATGTCAGTGCCAGTGTTAGAGTAATATTGCTGCCAAAGTTTTTAATGTACCAAATCACAAATGTAACTTTCATATTCACAGAAGTACAGAATGTGTCTGTTGTAATCACCCCAACATGTAGCACTTACAGAATTCAAAATCATGTCAGTGCTCAAGTTAAAGTCATGAAAAGGACCTCAAAACATTTGCTGGATTAGGATATTTAGTTGGTGTACCTTTCTCCAAATTTAACACTAATATGTTGGGCTAGTAATGCAGACTAAACTCATGCAAATATTACTGATGAAAATCTCACAACCAAGTCAACCTCAAAGAGAAGCACTTGTGATGTCAAGTATCATCAGTGGTTCTGTTTGAGGCGATCTGCATGTGATAAACTCACCAGAACCTCAGCGTTGCTCAGGTAGTACCACATACAACAATTTCTTCATGCACCCATTGAAAGGTGCAAGATGGACCAGAAAAACAGACATTGAACATTTTGGAAATTGAATAATTTTGGACACAGTAGATTCAGTCAGGTATACTTGCCCCAACATGTAGCACGGGTTCGCGCCCCGGCCACTACACACCTTGGGGTGTCTATGAGTGCACACCTAATTCTCCAGCTCCCCGAGCGCTGACTACGGCTGCTCGTTGCACCACCTGGTGGTGGTTGGGTTAAAGGCAGAAGACCAATTTCGTCTGTCAAGTATGGGAAACATACACAGATGACAAATGTGACAAATTATTATTATTATTATTATTACTGATTTTTAGAATTAAGTGAATGCTAAAGTTAAGGTAGGACAAATGACTTGAAAATGTACTTTACAAAATACAGTGCACTGACAGAAATACCTTCCAACAATATTGTTCTATCTTACACAGTGTATACTAAAGACAGCAAAACTACCCCAACTATTAGCACTTACTGTATTCAAGAAACGTG